>ONZH01014768.1:0-27849 GCA_900303285.1 Rhinella marina | reverse complement strand
TGTACCCTTCATTCTGGGTGGGGAAGAAATTCGATCTCGGTCGGATGTCTTGGTGTCTGTATGTGGTTGCCATTAGATCTGTTTCAGTATTATCTATGTTTTCTGGTTCTGAGTTCTTGTGTTTCTCGATTTCAAAATGGCGTTTGATTGTAAGGTTTCTTCTAAATTTCTGTATGTCAATGAATAGCTCTAATTGGTTGACTTTATTTGTTGGACAGAAGGATAAGCCTTTTTCTAGTAGGCTTGTTTCATAGGGGGATAATTTGTATTGTGACAAATTGAATATTTTCACTGTTGAGGGTTTTTTTTCTGTTATTTTGTGGGGAGGTTGTTTTTTGTGCTATTTGCAATTTTATTCTCTAATATTTTCCTTTTTGTGCTCCTCCTCTATTGCCCCGTGTTTCTAGTTTTCTTTTTCTTTGGGTGGGCTTGAAATATTGTGTGATCTGGTAGTTTAATTTGATTGGTGAGATTATTGGTGGAGGAGTGACCTCCTGAAATATGGCAGGCCCTAAAAAAGGAACTATCCCTTTGCAATCGGTGTTAGTGTTATCGATGGTGATCACAGAGGTGGGGGAGTTTGTTTGGCCACTAATTTCTTTGCCCGCCTTATTTTCCGTTTGATGGGTAGAGATTTGAGGAAGGATCATGCTTTCAAATTTTGTCTCGTCGATCCTGTTTGTTCTCTATAGTTTGTGTTGGGGTAAGATGTAGTGTGATGTCATTCAAATTTATGAGCATCGAGGTGTCTCCCGTATTTTTCTGTTTGTGTGGAGTTGTGGTTTTATTCTCTGTCTTATGGTTGTATTTAGACAGTCGGTCTCTGGAGGCAAGGTACTTTTCTCTAAGGGCTCTGAATTTATCAAGGAACTCGTCTGTGGGGAGGTCATTGATGTTTGTATCTGGCTTTTTTATGTCTGACTTTTTTTATTATTGCAGTGGTGGATTCTTCTGTTCCCAAGGGGTCAAGGGTAATCTTTGGTATCTGTATATTGTGGATAACTGAGGTGGATGGTATGTTTTGTTGAGTAATTAGTGGTAGATTTCCCTTTTTTGTCGGGTTTATGAATGGACTGGGTTTGGGAGTCTCCCTTATTTGATATTAGCTCTCTATCCTGTGTATGTTGATTCTTGTGATGATTTGGTTTGCTGTAGTGGGTATTGGAAAAGGATCTACCCTTTTGTGTATTTGAAGTATATTTGTTGTTGTATCTGGATTTGTACATGGGGTAACTAGTTTTGTTTGTTTTATCTTGATCCTGTGTTGTGCCGTCGGTAAATTTTGTACTCTCGTAACTCTGGTTTGGGGGGTATGTTCTATTATGTTTCCCTTTCCATGTGCGGTAATTTCCTGATTTTTTGTCATTCCTATCTCTCTGTAGTTTTTTGATTTTTTGGCTATAATGTCAGTTTCCATGTGTTCATGTGGTTGATCTAAAACGCCTCTACAATAAAACGGACTTCTAGACACTTGCCACAACTAAAGATAAACAAGAGCATTCAATAAAAATTCACCCCGTTGATCAGATTCATCAATCCCTACATAGGTTCAACATGTGCAAAACGTGAAATATATTGGATCTACCAACTAAACACCCTGACACCCTTGGACTCAATGAACTAAATGAAACCATTACTGTAAGAACCCTTTGAATGATCCAGCAAATTAATATGTACTAATATATAGAAAACATGATTAATGTAGTCTATATATTAGGTAACTACACATAGTAACCATATATCAGGAAGATATAATCCATTTAGCTATGTGGAAAATTAGATCAAAGAGAAACAACCCATGCCACCATGAGTGCAAAACAGATGATACCCACTTAATATCCTGCCCCTTCATACTTGTATCAGTAGAGCACCAAAGAACATAGCGGATCGCCCGCGAGACTATCCACGAAACGGTAACACTAGGTGTGCGATCATGAATAAAAAGAACAATCTCTTCCAGGATCCACCACACAACATGCATCTAATTGTATGAATTCACAGGATGTATTTATGCTTACACCCGCCTGGAAGTTGCCTTAGTGCACGTTTGGTATATCCTATACATCTCTTACGACCGTAATATAATATCTATATTGAGCAAGAATAAATTAGTTAAATCCCTCTTAAAACCATTACACCACAATGTAGATCACTATCCCACAAAATATCGGCCTACAACAATACACTACTCAATACCATTAGCTACAATGTAGACCATTATCCCATAGAATACTGTCTCGCAACATTGGCGATACTTAATATGCAATGATTCAGTCACTGAACAGATTTGCCTTCCGATCACAGGACAAGAGACACATATGTGTATGGCTTTTATTATTTTTTTTTTTTTTAATTCAGAATATTTTATACCATTATTTTAAAAAAATATTTGGGGTGAGAATAGCGAGTCACAGCGGTGGCACACCTCGGTTCCCTTGCGCGCCAAAACAACCCCATATTTTAAGTAGCGTGTGAACGCTTGTGTAACTTGTAATATTGTCCTGACGAAGAGGGAAGTGCCAATACCCTCGAAACGCGTTGACGATAAATATCAATAAATATAACACTCTTTACCAACTACAAGAGTGTCATTTTCATCTTTAAAGACAGCGCCGCTGAAATTGCGATCCAACTTCTTCTTCTGAAATTACTGCCACTATCGAGATCCCGCACGGCTTTTACCTAAGGGACCCGAGGACCGCAGGCTGCAGTCTTAAAGAAGAACCCCTGAGGCTGGTGGGTTCTAAACAATAACCAGAAGGCTTTCTACAGTTTGTTGTGGCTATTCACAACAAATAAGGGTAAGCGCATCTTATTCTAATACTATACATTACCCAGCTGATACCACACAAGTGGCGCTGCCTTCGTTTCCCCTTTTTTCTTTTCATAACACACCGGAATCAGCAGCAGAACTGCCAACCCGGAGTAGGCATTCCCTACAACCAGAAGGTTCAGCAGCCTAAAGTGACTGGTATCAAGCCTTCTCATTCCCGGAAGCCATAGATAATGGAATACTTCGGGAGCCGTACATCACAAAGACAGAATTTGGTAAACAGATACACAACCGAACAAGGTCTGTATCAAGAACTTGACAATAACGATAAACACAAAAATCTTACAATGATGATGACACCAAACAAATGTTAGACATCTTCAGGACTTTTGAAAACAATTTGAAAGACGAACTGTTTCACCAACTAGATGTAATGTTCCTGAATATATACCTATATGAGAACCTGGCACCCAGGGGTCTCAGGATAGCCATTCCACCACCTTCAGCGAGGACCATACTTTTAGCTATGAGTGGAATGACTACCTAGATCAATGTTCCGCAGGCCTGATGCGCCTACTATTAAACAAAAGAAAAGCTCTGTCAGATAAATATACACAGGACATCGAAACAAAACATAGTAACATTAAAACAGTTCTCTACTCACCCAAACTTTCCCTCCATCAATCAAAATCTCACAAATAGGATCAACCACATGGAAACTGACATTATAGCCAAAAAATCAAAAAAACTACAGAGAGATAGGAATGACAAAAAATCAGGAAATTACCGCACATGGAAAGGGAAACATAATAGAACATACCCCCAAACCAGGGTTACGAGAGTACAAAATTTACCGACGGCACAACACAGGATCAAGATAAACAAACAAAACTAGTTACCCCATGTACAAATCCAGATACAACAACAAATATACTTCAAATATACAAAAGGGTAGATCCTTTTCCAATACCCACTACAGCAAACCAAATCATCACAAGAATCAACATACACAGGATAGAGAGCTAATATCAAATAAGGGAGACTCCCAAACCCAGTCCATCCATAAACCCGACAAAAAGGGAAATCTACCACTAATTACTCAACAAAACATACCATCCACCTCAGTTATCCACAATATACAGATACCAAAGATTACCCTTGACCCCTTGGGAACAGAAGAATCCAGCACTGCAATAATAAAAAAGTCAGACATAAAAAAGCCAGATACAAACATCAATGACCTCCCCACAGACGAGTTCCTTGATAAATTCAGAGCCCTTAGAGAAAAGTACCTTGCCTCCAGAGACCGACTGTCTAAATACAACCATAAGACAGAGAATAAAACCACAACTCCACACAAACAGAAAAATACGGAAGACACCTCGATGCTCATAAATTTGAATGACATCACACTACATCTTACCCCAACACAAACTATAGAGAACAAACAGGATCGACGAGACAAAATTGAAAGCATGATCCTTCCCCAAATCTCTACCCATCAAACGGAAAATAAGGCAGGCAAAGAAATTAGTGGCCAAACAAACTCCCCCACCTCTGTGATCACCATTGATAACACTAACACCGATTGCAAAGGGATAGTGCCTTTTTTAGGGCCTGCCATATTTCAGGAGGTCACTCCTCCACCAATAATCTCACCAATCAAATTAAACTACCAGATCACACAATATTTCAAGCCCACCCAAAGAAAAAGAAAACTAGAACACGGGGCAATAGAGGAGGAGCACAAAAAAGGAAAATATTAGAGAATAAAATTGCAAATAGCACAAAAACAACCTCTCCACAAAATAACAGAAAAAAACCCTCAACAGTGAAAATATTCAATTTGTCACAATACAAATTATCCCCCTATGAAACAAGCCTACTAGAAAAAGGCTTATCCTTCTGTCCAACAAATAAAGTCAACCAATTAGAGCTATTCATTGACATACAGAAATTTAGAAGAAACCTTACAATCAAACGCCATTTTGAAATCGAGAAAAACAAGAACTCAGAACCAGAAAACATAGATAATACTGAAACAGATCTAATGGCAACCACATACAGACACCAAGACATCCGACCGAGATCGAATTTCTTCCCCACCCAGAATGAAGGGTACATAATCCCCACTTTTTTTGACCTAGTCTCCTCTGAGCTCAAAGTATTATCCGAAAATAAAGAACACAAACAACCTCCAAAAAACCTAAAAACAATGGAACAGAGGGCACTTAAAAACCTACAGAAAAACTCAAATATAGTAATCAAACCAGCAGACAAGGGAGGGGGCATCGTAATCCTAGACTACTCCCAATATGAAGATGAAGCACAAAACATACTGAGTGACACGATATATTACAAAAAAATTGCAGACAACCCTTTCCCAATAGTTTTGAGAGAACTAAACACACTAATAAAAACAGCATTTGAAAACAACTATATAAACAAAAAGGAGAAGAAATTTCTACTCCCCAAAACACCTTGTACACCATATTTTTATTACCTCCCTAAAATACACAAGAACATAGAGAAACCACCAGGCCGCCCTATAATATCAAACACTAATTGTGCAACTAGTAACCTGTCCCACTTCCTTGACCTATACCTTCAACCGTATGTACAACAACTACCAAGTTATCTCAAAGACTCTAGACAACTTATAACAGAATTACAAAATATAACATGGCAATCCTCTCTAGCCCTCCTCACTCTAGATGTTACAGCATTATACACAAACATACCTCATGAATTAGGGGAAAAATGTGTGTTTGACTGCCTATCAAGAGATAAATCCCTAAAAATACCACAAATCAATTTCCTGATCAAAGGCCTAGATCTTATCCTCAAAAATAACTACTTCATATATAACAATAACACATTCCATCAGCAACGTGGGACCGCGATGGGAACGAAGGTGGCCCCGTCCTTCGCAAATTTATTCATGGGGGAATTTGAAAAAACACACATCTGGGACAACTCAACCTTTAAAAATAACATAATACACTACCGAAGATATATTGATGATCTATTCATAATCTGGGACGGGGATGAACATTCAGCAAAGCTTTTTTGTGAATACCTAAATAGTACTGACTGGGGCATCTCTTTCACCCTTAATTATAGCAAAACCAACATAGAATTCCTTGATATTGTCATTACCCCCATAGAAAAAACAATAACAACTAAAACCTATTTCAAACCTGTGGATACAAATAGCTATATTCATTTTTCTAGTTTCCACCATAAAAAATGGCTCAGTAACATACCATACAGCCAATATAAACGCATTAGGCGAAATTGTACTGACCCTATTGAATACAAAGAGCAGGCAAAAATCCTTAATACCAGATTCAAGGAAAAAAATTACCCAAAAAAACTGATCACAGATGCATACAAAAAATGTGAAAAAACCACCCAAATCGACTGCCTAATTCCCAGTAAAAAGGACGAAACCCCTAGGGAATATATCAATTTAATAACTCAATATAGTACCTCAAACAATCAAATCAGAAAAATAATGGAGAAATACTGGCACATTCTAATACGAGACCCCTACTTATCAAAATATCTCCCAAAAAAACCAATGATCACCTATCGGAGAGCCCCCACAGTAAAAAATCTTATAGCCCCCAGCATACTACAACAACATAAGGGAGTAAAAGAGAATAAGAATAAAAATTACATATCACAACAAAAAACAGGAAGCTATCGCTGTAACAACACCCGCTGCCTATGCTGCAAGGTGATCACTCATGCACAAAAATACTTTAAATCGAATACAAATGGAACAACATTTCACATAAAACAAAATCTGAACTGCCAATCATCATATGTTATATATGTAATAGAGTGTCAATGCGGCCTACAATATGTAGGCCGCACCACACAGCCCCTTCACTGTAGACTAAACCAACACAGGTACAACATAAAACGCCTCTACAATAAACACGGACTCTCTAGACACTGTGCCACAACTAAAGATAAACAAGAGCATTCAATAAAAATCACCCCGATTGATCAGATTCCATACAATCCCTACAATAGGTTCAACATGTTGCAAAAACGTGAAATATATTGGATCTACCAACTAAACACCCTGACACCCTATGGACTCAATGAACTAAATGAAACCATACTGTAAGAACCCTTGAATAGATACCAGCAATTAATATGTACTAATATATAGAAAACATGAATAAGTAGTCTATATATTAAGGTAACTACACATAGTAACATATACAGAAGATATATCCATTTAGCTATGTGGAAAATAGATCAAAGAGAAACAACCCATGCCAACCATGAGTGCAAAACAGATGATACCCACTTAATATCCTGCCCCCTTCATACTGTATCAGCAGAGCACCAAAGAACATAGCGAGATCCCGCGAGACTATCCACGAAACGGTAACACTGAGTGTGCCGATCATGAAATAAAAAGAACATCTCTCCAGCGATCCACCACACAACATGCATCTATATGTATGAATTCACATGGATGTATTTATGCTTACACCCACTGGAAGTTGCCTTAGTGCACGTTGGTATATCCTATACATCTCTCTACGACCGTAATATAATATCTATATTGAGCAAGAATAAATTAGTTAAATCCCTCTTAAAACCATTACACCACAATGTAGATCACTATCCCACAAAATATCGGCCTACAACAATACACTACTCAATACCATTAGCTACAATGTAGACCATTATCCCATAGAATACTGTCTCGCAACATTGCGATACTTAATATCAATGATTCAGTCACTGCAACAGATAGATGCCTTCCGCCCAATCACAGAGACAAGAGACACATATGTGTATGGATACTTTTATTATTTTATTTTTTTTTTTTATTCAGCTAATATTTTATACCATTATTTTAAACCCAACCAAATTTGGGGTGATACCAATAGCGACATCACAGCGGTGGACACACCTCCAACACACCCCGCTCCCCTTGCGCGCCAAAACAACCCCATATTTTAAGTAGCGTGTGAACGCTTGTGTAACTTGTAATATTGTCCTGACGAAGAGGGAAGTGCCAATACCCTCGAAACGCGTTGACGATAAATATCAATAAATATAACACTCTTTACCAACTACAAGAGTGTCATTTTCATCTTTAAAGACAGCGCCGCTGAAATTGCGATCCAACTTCTTCTTCTGAAATTACTGCCACTATCGAGATCCCGCACGGCTTTTACCTAAGGGACCCGAGGACCGCAGGCTGCAGTCTTAAAGAAGAACCCCTGAGGCTGGTGGGTTCTAAACAATAACCAGAAGGCTTTCTACAGTTTGTTGTGGCTATTCACAACAAATAAGGGTAAGCGCATCTTATTCTAATACTATACATTACCCAGCTGATACCACACAAGTGGCGCTGCCTTCGTTTCCCTTTTTTCTTTTCCCTTTATGTAGATGCTCTGTAGTGAAGCTCCTCCGCTATAGATCAGAGGAAAAAGGCACTGGGAAAGAATGGCTGCACTCATCTCAGATCTGCTAGAGAAACAGGATTAAAGAGGTTTTCTCACTAGTTACAAAGATTAGCTTTCAACATAAAAGGGACAATTAAAAGACATTTTCTAAATACATTAGTCAGTCATGAACTATAGACAGTTCAGCAGGTCTCTCACTGCACACAGGTTTCTATGGTAACCTGCAGACCAGAAAGACTGAGAGCTGAGTCTGGCTGAGAGCAGGTGTGACCTCACCCCCACGGAATGATGGGACTGAGCTCTGAGTGATTACCTGCAGTAAGCAAAAGGTAGAAGTGTTGTGAGGACTGAGAAGCATGGCTTTACCTGTAATTGTGTTAGAGATCACAATCTGCTCTGCTCTGTCAGAGTATGTTAATATATGCTAATAACTGCTGGAGACCCACCCACAGCCTGAGGAGACAGAGTGAGTGCAAACTGCCTGTCAGCCATTGAAGTGCTGAGAAAACCCCTTTAAGGCAAGTACTTTTTAGTATATCTAAACTTTCAATAAACTGTTCATAAATCATTTGTCCAGCGCATGTTCTCTCTGTATGCTTTATGTTTTAGTTTGCTTTTCTTCTGAGCTCATGTTTGGAGAGGTTAGCTGCTCTGATGGCTTCTATATGCTAATCATAGAATATAAGGGGCAAAATTGTTTTCTAACATCTCAAATTCAGAAATACAGAAACACACATGTCAAAAAGTACTATAGGTGTAGAAGCCATTGCCAAGCCTTTGTTATCTAGCACTGCTAGTAGTTTCACTTTCTAGACTGTGAAGCAGTATGATGTAAAACACCTAGGGACTTATGTATGAAAACTGTCCCATAGAAACCAATCAGAGCTCCCCTTTCATTTCATATAGTGCTCTGGAGAAATGAAAGGGGAGCTCTGATTGGTTGCTATGGGCAACAAAGAAAGTCTTAGACCTAGACAGTTTTTATACATCAGGCCCTTAGTGAGCTGTACCCAGAGAAAAGCCTGATACTTAAAAGTTCAGAGTAAAGATATCTAGTAAAATATAGATTACAAATATATCTGTACTATTGATTTATGCAAAGTTTGTTTAAAGTTATCGTTCAAACATGCGCAATGTATGAGGGAGTGGGAGTTGGACTGGTAGTCGGACTGGGGAGTCGGAGTTGGAGTTAGGGGAAATTGAGGAGTCAGAGTCTGAGTTGGAGTCGGGACATTGGCCTACTGACTCCACAGCCCTGGTGAAAATCCTCCCGGATCCAAGCCTGGTTCATTTTGACAGTAGTAATGTTTTGCATAGTGGTGTAGGACAACAAGGTCCGTTTGATTGTCACCATATCCTCTGCCAGGCTTAAAACCCTTTCTGAGATTATCATCGGGGAGAGGTTAGAGTCCAGGTGGGACTGAACCCGCCTGACGAGGTGGTAGGTATATGGTTGCTGATTTGCCTCTGCCTGGTACGGTATATGAAATAACTTTCCCTCATATTGAGTAGACTGAACTGGCTGCTGTTAATGCAGCTTCTGCTGCTTGTAGCAGCAGACAGGGTGGAAGGTGGGTGACCCTGCAGCAGGCAGAGAAAAGCCTTCCTTTAATACACAGGCGACCGGCGTCTGCTCAATGAAAGCTGGCGCAAGCTGCGTACACAGGGTTTCCTGGTTATAAAGTAATTTGTCCTCCCTTTCAGCTGAGGAAAACATTACTCCATTTTGCTTTGATAGCGAGAGTCTAAAAGCATGGTTATCTAGTGATCATTAGTCTGCTTCATGTGAATCATGTGAATGATGCACCTATCAGTGCATAAGCAAGGAAATTATACAGTTCATTATTCTGGCCAGCGTGCCCGAGGAGCCAGTTCTTTCCACCCCCGAGATGATTGGGTGTCATGACCGGTGTCATCGTCATCATCATACTCCTGCTCCACCACCTCCTCCTACTCCTCTGCCTCCAGCGGCAGCTCATTTCCTCATACTCAATGGGAAATTCTGCTTGTGGGATAGCAAGATGCTTTGTCTGTTCTTCTTCCATTGTCGTCCCTTGATGCATAAGCGTGAACTTTCTGAGATCATTCATGCCACAGTTGTCCCTACTGACAAATTTCTGTGCCTCTTCGAAGGGCTTCAGCAAGCCACAGATGTCTCCAATGAGCTGCAACTTCTCCCTGCTGAAGCGGTCTGGAGCATGACAAAATCATTCATGGTTTTACGCTGCTCATATAGACACTCTAGCATGTGAAAAGTGAATTTTAGCAAGAATTTTAGCAAAAAGGACCTGGCCTTGTTGCTGGGTTGCTGCCTCACCAGTGCCACAAAAAGCATTGTCCAAGAGGGCCATGAAAGATATATACTGTTCTTTCCCATAACAGCTGCTCCAGGTGTCCACTGTGGTGTGCACCTTGGCACACAGAGTGAATTGCAAGGAGTGGTCCACCTCCACCATGTTACAGTTACAAGGCAGGGATAGCTTTTTGGGAGAAATAATGCCAGCTAGGTATCTTCTAGCAAGGCTGAGTGCATGCCATCAGCTCCTTGAAGGCAGCAGACTCTACAAAATGGTACAGCAGCCATCCTCTTTAATCTAGCAGCAGTTCTCTTTAATCTGGCAACTCAGACGTGTGTTCTTGCTCAGGGGACATGCCCTTTCTGCTGCATCTCTCTCCCTGTCACAGGGAGTGTCACATCTTCTACCAGTAAATATTGCTGGTGGCAGTTAAAGGATGGAATTGAATATGTGAGACCTCCTCAGTAAGTAGAATGTACATTACAATACACTATGACTAAAGACCATGGGTACCTTTATAATGAAGTAGAGAGAATATCTCATAACTGGAGCATTTTTGTAACAGAAAGTAAATTACTCTCCCATTTAGTTATTTTTCTTCATAATGCCAACCATTATTGTATTAACTCTGTACAACTGTGAATTTTTTTCTAAAAAATTGATAAAAATGTTCGTCTTCCAAAATTTTATGAAAATTGTCTTCTAAAAATCCATTTATCATTCATGTACCTTACTCCAAACTTACATTGTACTGATTCTTGTCTGAACAAGTTGTCCAAATATTATGCCTTAACGAGGGCAGATGCCTGCCTATGTTTATACACACACTTGTATAAAGGATTGGCAGCATCGAAAAATTCTACCTTTTTTGGGAGTAGCAGCAGTACAGTATGAAACGTGACAGACAGGAAATGTGTTGTTATGTAAGGTTAGCTGTAGTGGCAGCAATAGCATCACAATATGGAACCTGACAGACAAGGCAGGAGATGTGTGACTGTGTAGGGTTAGTTGTAGTGGTGGCAATAGCAGCACAATATGGAGGCTGACAGACAAGGCAGGAGATGTGTGACTGTGTAGGGTTAGTTGTAGTGGCGGCAATAGCAGCACAATATGGAGCCTGACAGACAAGGCAGGAGATGTTTGATTGTGTAGGGTTAGTTGTAGTGGCGGCAATAGCAGCACAATATGGAACCTGACAGACAGTCGTAGAAATAGGGAGAATAGCAGCTGTGGCAGTAGCAATATAGTATGGGACATGATGGACTGGCAGACAGCTGCAGTGGCATGATTGGGCTGGCGTTAAATAGCCACTGTTAGCAATGGCAGATCTATTCATTGGCAGCAACTGGAGGTGTTTGAAGACCCTCATGGATCTATGCCTCATTCATTTTCACAAATGTTATGTTTTCTCCACGTGCAGAGGACAATTCTCTCCACTTCAGTGTGATAACACCACCTGCTGCACTGCACTGCCTCTCTGAGTGCACTGGAGGCTGGACAAGACACTACACCCATAGTAGTCTGGGCCAGTTTCAGCCACTGTTTTAATCTGCCACCTAAAAAGTCCATAGGGTCAGTACTTGATAAAACTGTTTCATCATGTTCAGGAAATTGGATTGGCTGCTCATACGGATGCAAATTTTGCTACTTGTCATAGTAGAAATGGCAGGAGGTCAGTAGGGGGTGGTAGGAAGAAAACATTTCCTCATTTTGTAAAAGCATGGATATACGTTGGTCATCACTGTGCTTGATGCTAACGATACACTTGTCAGCTTGTATGCAACCATGCATTCAGCTTGCCATACCCAACAGCGTGCCCAAGGACCCAGTTCTTTCAGGTTCTGCCTCACACCACAATGGTCGGTCCTGTCCAGTATTGTCATTATATTCATTATCATGAGCCTCATCCCCTAGCTGTGCAACACCAACCCCTCTTGCTTAAAGGGGTTATCCCACGAATAATGTAAAAAATGAAAATCAGACATCATTTAGGACATGACAACCTCTTTTTAACAAAGCTAGAACCAGTCCTGTACCTCACATGGATCCAGAGATCTCCCCATCCATTTCTGTGCTAGATTTATATCAAGCTAACAGCTCAGGGGAGTGTCTCCTCTGCTGCAGCTCAGGGGGCGTGTCCATGGTCTCCCTATCACAGCTCAGGAGACAGTTAAAAGTTGAAACTGAGCATGTGCGGCCTGCTCAGTGAATAGGTCAAAGAAATAAGAAATTAAGTGGTCCTATACAGATACATTTTATTGAATAACTCAGTAGCTGTACAAAATTTTTAATGACATGCAATTACAAAAGTATTCAGATCCAGGTGCTGGTTTGAAAACTGTAGAATATTTTTCGTGGGACAACCCCTTTAAAGGAAATCTGTCACCAGGATAATTGCTGTTGAAGTAAGGCAATTGCCTAATAGCTCTTAGTACCTTATTTACAGATGTACCTTTTTTCAGTAATAGATGTTTTCTATCTTCTGAAAATCCAGTTTACTTGGTATGCAAATTAGCCAGTAAGGTGCCCAGAGGGGTGTAATTCTTGCAGGATGGAGCCCAGGCACATCTCCTGCTAGTGCCCAAGCCTGCCTCTTCTCCGGTTTGACATGACACCCCCGTCACAATTTGTCCACCCAACCCCTCCTACGTCACACAGCCATCTCGAACACAGCCTGTGCACTGACTGTCCCATTGAGGGCATCAGCCTCAACTCTACAACTGGGTGTGCGCTGAAGCAAGTGACGTATTTAGCCTGTTCTAGAAAGAAAGTAGAAGAAGTGCGTCACTTACGCACATGTCATCACAGATCCTGTACATCCAGTAAAGGAACTGCACAAAGAATGGTGTAGTTCCCAGGTTAGTTAGTAGCATCGACCAGGACCTGTGATGACATCATCTTCAGCATCACAGGTCCTGTCCATCTAGTAAAGAAACTGCACAGAGCATTGTGTAGTTCCCAGGTTAGATAGGAGCATCTGCCAGGACATGTGATGACATCATCACAGGTCCTGTACATGTAGTAAAGGTACTGTATAGAGCATCATCACGGGTCCTTCAACCCTCAACAGCATGGAGAAGAACTGCAGGATGAACTGTCAACTCAGACTAGAATGGAGTGGTAAGAGGAGGTCCTCCTCCTTTTTCTTGATTTGCATCCCATTCCCTATTTTTACAGTTACAACTATTCCCTCATGTACCCCACACAATAACCATAATATATAACTGACCACATATATCTGTATACACTGCATCTATTATACCTTGTACTTCTCAAATCAGTATACTGCTCTATATACTATACAGTGTACTGACATGTGAGGTATGAAGTATAATAGAAGCAGTGTGTTAAGATATATAGTATATACAGCAGTGTACTGATATGTGAGGTATCACCTGTAATGTATACCTCATACCTCAGATATCAGTTCCCTGTTGTATATACTGGCCAGGAACGGGTAGTGGGAGGGGCTATGAATGGGGCATGGGAGCCCAATTTAGATTCTTGCCATGGGGCCCAGTGATTTCTATGTACACCCCTGGTTGTAAACAAGAGGATTTCCATTGAAGAGGACATGGAGAGGGTTGATGAGGGCCTGTTATGGGAACCAAACCAACACAAACATGGAGGAGTAAATAGAACCTGGTTGCTGTGGAGCAGCATTGTTGCTGCCAAGTAAAACCTTGACTCAATGGGCTATGAAAGACATGTACTGCCCCTATAACAGCTGCTCCACTTATCCATGGTAGCCTGCACCTTGTCACACATGACAATTTCAGGAGTAGCCTACGTTCTCCATCACGTAAGAGTACAAGGCAGGGATGGCTATAAAAAAATAATAATAATAATCGTGACTAGGCATTTTCCATCGAGGCTGAGCGCACACTATCAGTTCCCCTTAAGCCAGTGGAATCTACTAAGTGGTAGATGTTGGCTCTATGGTGTTGTTGGCTCTTCTTAGGAAATAAAGAAGGTGCTCCACTAGGAGGGGGCAGTGAATACAGAGATGGTGCAAATGAAAAGCTTCTCTTGGGAAGCAGTAGAAATGTGCTAAACCCTGGCTTAAAGACACAGAGTCAGAGGTGACATCATCATCCTGCTTTACCAGACATTTTATTATGAATGATATTAAAACAATGAGACGTCACTGGTTTGGTACACTGATTATTAAATAAAGAAACTTTGCAACTAGTTTTTGGGAAAAAAGTTATCATTGGTCAATCGCTTCAACCAAAATAAATACTACTGGGGTGGAGGCACAAAAATATGCTGCTTTGTACATTTACAAACTGAAGAAGCTTTGAAACTTTTTTTGGGGGAAAAAAGACAAGTGGACAACCCCTGTAACTAAAATATAGGCTAATGTTGTTAACGCACTAAAATATGTTTATTTGCACACTTATAAACTGTAGAAGCTTTGCAAAAGGTTTTGGGGGGAAAAGGTGCAATTAGACAACCTCCATAATCAAAATATGCTGGTGATGCTGGAATATATATGCTTATTGTTCACTTGTGGAAGCCTTGCTACAGGTTTTGATTTTTGTTTTTTAAAAAGGCTAGCTACTGGACATAAAAAAAAGAGTACTGTCTCTTTAAAAGCTCATGTCTTCTGCAGTGCAGTAGAGTATGTGTATGGTCAGCTCTCCCGCTCGGTTTGTAACTGGCACACAATACACTAACTCAAGTAATTCAATCTTCTTAAGTAAATATATCTTCCCTATTTCTAACACTTTCCCTGCAAGACACATCCTATTACATCAGCAGAATCAGAATGGCATCTCTCCTTGCGAGCTAACACAGTGCTTAATAGACCAGCCAATATCTTCCTCTTGATGATCTGTTAGGTGACTGCATGGCACTCTGTGGGCAACCTGCTAGCCAGGGGTGGTATAATCCTCTATCTGCATCTTTCCTGCCCTGTTTCCCTCACTAGTTTACAGAATTTGAAATGTAAACTAGCAAGAGCCACTTTGCATGATTTGTCAAATTGAATCGCCAAATAAACGGATTTGTTTGCAAGTAGAACTTTTGTAAAATTAATCAAAGCAAACCTGTAGGCCATGTCTAGAAGAGTGACTGCACATATCGGCCTTTAGCCTTTCTTATGTGGCTAAGAAGGCACCCCTGGACTTGCAGCGATAGAATGGTCTGCAGTTGCATGGTTTGATATTCAACGTTCCAACTCCCTGGAATACCAACTTGCTCAGGCTCCGAAGAGGCTACCAGATTTGTGAATAGGGATAGTACCAGTATAAACAATGTCATCCCCATGATATTTATATTAGAGCAAACACACTGATGCAACAAGAGTTAGTGTAAGAACAACAGCTTCCACATCTTGCTCGATTGATGTCATGAACTGACTGATACCAATGAATAGATTTGCCATTGCTGACAGTGACTATTTATCACCGACCTAATGATGCCACTGCCACTGTCCATCATGTTCCATGCTGTGATTGCTGCTGCCACAGTTCCTGCTCCCTCTGCTGCCACTACTACTAAACCTACACAACCACACATCTACTGCCTTGTCTGTCAGGTCTAATACCATACTGCTGCTTCCATGACTATTACTGCGACTACTGCTACTCCTTCATAGTTGCACATATTCTGAATTCTCCATGAGGTTCCACACTGTACCGCTGCTGCTTGCTCCCAAGAAAAGAGAGAATTTTTAGATGCTTGTTCAAAACAAGCCACTGTTTTTTTATGATACTGCTGTGTGTTTATAAACATGAGCAGGCATTTTCTAAGGGAAAACTTTTAATTTTCAAAATCATAACAAACTCAACAATGCAGTGCATCTTTACACAGGCTGTTTGGTAACACTGTCAAACTATGTGTTTACTCATAGCTATATACAGTACCTCAGTGTCTCTAGTTTACTATAGCTGAGCTTGAAGGGGAGAGGGAAGGAGAGAGAGACAGAAAGATAATTTTAGGGATGAGCGAACTTTTGAAAAGTTCGGTTCGGTTCGCTTCGGCGAACTTTAGTGAAGTTCGGATTCGTACGAACCGAACCTAAAACGAACCTTGCTATAATGGCTGAATAATTGCTGCTACAATAATGGGAGTCTGATAGGGTATAGTTTCGTTTACTTGCTGTTGCTATTACAATGAAAAAAGTTGAAAAAATCCAAGTGACTTCAACAACGGCGACGCAAAATATACGCATATTTGAGAATTTACACTAATGCTTACGCTAATGCGAACATTCCCAAACAAATAACGAACATACAGTGTAGCGTTGTTAAAGGTACGCTACTTAACTGAATATGTACGCCTTAGCGTATGCATACACTGCGTCTGCGAACATTCCTACTCAAGTAACGAACATACAGTCTAGCGTTGTCAAAGTTACGCTACTTAACTGAATATGTACGCGTTAGCGTACGCATACACTGCGTCTGCGAACATTCCTACTCAAGTAACTAACATACAGTCTAGCGTTGTCAAAGGTACGCCACTTAACTGAATATGTACGCATTAGCGTACGCATATACTGCGTCTGCGAACATTCCTACTCAAGTAACGAACATACAGTCTAGCGTTGTCAAAGGTACGCTACTTAACTGAATATGTACGCATTAGCGTACATTCTCAATAAATATGCGTATATTTTGCGTCGCCGTTATTTTAACCAGATTCGTCACGAACTTTCTGAAAATTCGGTTCGATGACGAACGGAACTTTTGGGAAAGTTCGTAACGAATCTGGTTCGTTACGGTTCGGTTCGCTCATCCCTAATAATTATAATTATAATAAACAATAAACAAGGGAGAAAAGACAAGAAAGAAAATATGTCCAAAGAGACCTCAGAGTGTAATAATCCAATTTTCAGGCCAATAGGAGCAGTTTAGTTATTTGCATCCAAATCACATTTTCAACCAATTCTTTAGATTAGGACCCGAAATAAATTTAATGAAATTTGCACATCTCTCAGGACTTAGGATCAGTATCTGGTAAGTATTACAATGTATTTACACAGTTACTGCAAAGTCTACTTATCTGTATATTTATGTACACTGGAATGATGTTCAAAGGTCACTTTTCCATCTGAATTTATTTTGTGATTTTGTTCCATTGTGTTTACATAACTTTTAAAATATTCTGAAGACAAATGAGTTAATGACTGGGACCGAACAGTAGTTGTGACTAGATTCTATCAGGACAGAATACTGATTCAACACATAAGACTGTGCTGTGCCTTTCATCTCCAATGAAGCACAGTGAGCCCTCCATTTAGCTGCAGCCTAGTGGAATAAAGTGGTGTCGTGCCACACACTCGCCACAGTTGCAGAACCTAAGGCCAACTTGTTAACACTCCACGCCATTGATCATACAGAACATGCTCTCATCTATACAACTGTCACTCTGTATTAAGCCTGTTCACCTCGCAGTACATGATGCCTGGCAGTTGATAACATGCAAAGTGTTAGTCTGTTATCTACTGTATAAAATATAGTTCACCTTGACAGTGGTCTTTGTTAAAAAAGAACTTAGCTACACATAAAAGCAATATGGGCAACTGCAAAATTTAATATAACAGCATCTCAAGGAACTAGGTATCATTGTCATACAGAACAACACACATAATCTGAAGATGAATGTAAGAGTAAATAGAGTAATTATCCAGTATATAATTTTTTTAATGATACTTTTAATGAAACTATTTATTCTTGTATCCAGTTTTTATCCATGCATGCTTGTAATACAATCTAAAATATTTTCATTTACTTTTCCCATTCCTTCCCTCTTCTATAATAGCATTTATAGATCTATTGTAGGCAGCAATGTGTATATTATAGAGGGAATACTCTATTCTGGATAAAGGGAAGATTAAAGGGCCTATTAGACACAGAGATTATCATTTGATCTTCATATGATAGTTCACATCTGAGACATCATCACATAGAATAGTGTATAGAGATCAAGCGACGAGAGATAAATTGTTTTTCACGGATCGGACAAAACTGCCTGACTGAAAGATTATCGTTAGTCGCTGCCACATCCTCGTCTAATAAGAAATCTGCAGTGTAAATGCTCTAGGGATGAATGAGCAACAATCACAATAACAAGCAAACAGCAAAAATTATTTATCGATTTTTGTGTCCTATAATCGAATGTCTTTTGAACGCAAACAACTTGCTAAATCTTTGCTTGCCGCTTGTTAATGAAGAAATATCTACCCGTCTAATAGAATCCTAAAGCTTATTTCACATGAGCAATATGGAATGAGTCAGGGTCTGTTCAGGGAAAAACTAACGGTTTTGCACGCAAGTTGAATCACTTTTGTCTGTGATTGTGTTCAGTGTTTCAGTTGCTCATGCACATACCCACTGAAATGAATGAGTCAGGATTTTGTCCAGACGCTATGCATTCACAACACATCGCATCCAGACGAAAAACTCACTTGTGTGAAAGAGGCCTTAAAGTATCCTTCTGACTACGGGAATTCTGTTAGGAAATTAAAACAATTAATAGTGAAACAGATACATGAAAGTAAAGCACACTGATACACTGTATGCCTACTACTAAACACACTCCCTTTATAAGGCTACTTTCACACTAGCATTTACATTTTCCAGTATTGAGATCCGGCAGAGGATCTAAATACCGGAAAAAAATGCTTCTGTTTTGTCTCCATTCATTGTCAATGGGGACGAAACTGAACTGAACAGAATGGAATGCTCCAAGAACCCAGCAGTGTAGTCTGCTCTGCCACTCAATACTCTAAGAAAAGGATATATTTTTAAAATTTGGTAATAAAATTTTATAGAACAGTGAGGCCAATCTAAATGTATAATACACGAGTGCAATAATTGTTTGAAATTATATGTGGTATGAGCGTATGCTAACAATGCTGCCAGAATAAGCACCTAGCACCTCTGGCAAACCTGATCAGGTAGGATATTCAGTCTTCGTAGAGCGTTTTAGAGATGCGTGAATGCTCCAGATATTTATGGTCAGGTGCCCTAATATTTCTGTTTGGTTTTGTGCTTTACTTCAGGTAAAATGTGTTTTCTGATACTCTGCATGAAAGATACCACATAACATAAGGCTATATAGTACTATCCATCTGATGAAATGATCATTCTCTGTAAAAAGTTTACAACAAAACGTGTTATTGCAGCTTGGTTGTCAGGGACCTTATATTTTAAAGCTGTTTGGTTGAAATGCTGTGTGATACATTAAGGCTCTATTCACATCACGCCTGTGGTGCACTGTTGACAAATATACTGGGAAAATCTCAATGGGGTAGCATAGCGTATATCAAAAGGTTTACTTTCGCATATATTTGGCTATGATAGCTCAATAGCCCACTGCCCCAACTGCAATAAAAGCACAAAAACATTTGTTACAAATAGAACTATATTAAAAAAAAGTATAATACTTATTATACACTATTTTTAATGGTAGCCAACGGCAGAAAATGCATTTAAATAGGCATACAGTTGTCCATACAATTACCAGGATGAATGTAAACACGTGTCCATGATGAAATCTGTGACAAGATGGTTAGTGGTTCATCTGTTTTTGCCATTTGTGTTACATCTGTCTTCTATGGACAGTGCTCAGCTGAAAATTAATTTCCAGAGCATCTCCAGGGCATGCTTCTGTAGTGTCTAAAAGGCTCCACAGTCTGTGGAAAACCACTGATGTGTGAATACACACATTAAAATCAATGGGTATGGGTGCTGTCCATGGAGACCATGGACAGCACACGTCCATGATTCTCTGATGTGTGATAGAGGCTTAAATGGAAAAGACAACACTGTTCATGTGGTGCATAACACCAGCTCCCATTCTGGTGGACTTCAGCAGCCCATTTCTGTCATGCGAGATATATACAGTAGGTAGAGAAGAATTCCCCCAGCAAATAGCTAATTTTCCCAGGGAAAGCCTCCTCTATGCAATCACCAAGGATGCTCCAATATGAAAAGTGCTTTCTCCGCAATAAAGGGATTGTATCATATGAATATTTCATGTGCATACTTACCAATGTTTAAGTTGGTAAGTTCGAGGCATACAAACCCCACCTCTAGAAATATCCCAACTCCGCCTGGGGGCATCCAATTATGGGCAAGATTATCATTAGCCCCACCCATGTTCACCCCGGACAGCCAAAAATTTGCTGTGGACTGTCTACGTACTACATGAAAGACCTGTCACTATTTGTGAAAGTGACTTTTACTAAATAATGGGGTTGTTCATTTTCAAGTTGTAACATCCCTAGGGAAGAATAAAAATTGTTTAATTTTTGCAAAAAAAAAAGGTGCTGTGACTGACATCCCTGACCCTACTAACACACTACACTACAGATAGGGCAGTGCTGGGGCTTCCTCTTCCTGACTGCAGAACTGCACCTGCTCACCTTTTTATTTGTTGTTACCTTTTCAAGGTTGTAGGACTTTGGTAGGAAACAAAAATTTTGTAAGCTATAAATGCATTAGTGTGTTAACAATGCATTCATGTAGTGTAACACTGTAACAATGTAGTGTAACTGAAGACTTTTCCTTGGAATTATATGAAAAATTGTTGTACTACTTTCTTTTAAATTGTGTTTGTTAATAATGTTATTAACATTATTTGACTTTATGTCGATACTGTGAGAATTGTCGGGTGCTGTGTCCATTAAAATCAAATCATTCAGTATCTTGGGTAAAGTTGCAAAGAGTTATTCTCAGCAGGAGGTGAGCCTATTGCACTATCATGTGCATACCATTCCCTGATTTTTCTTCCATTTTTCTTAACATTTAACATTTATAACAGTTTTTTCTTTATAACACTGAGACCAAAAAGTTTATTGTTCTGTATCCATGTTGAAAACCTATGGAAAGAAAACCACAAATAATATACAACATCAAGTCAACCATTTGTACATAAGGTCGTAAAGATCATAACTAGAGATGAGCGAGCATACTCGTCCGAGCTTGGTGCTCGTTCGAGTATTAGGGTTCTCGTAAGTGCTCGCTGCTCGGACGAGTATCTCGCCATGCTCGAGGAAATGGCAACTTCCGCATCGTGCTTTTTTGGCGCCTATAAACACAGCCAATCACAAGCCAGGAGACTCTGCGGTACACCCAGCATCACGTGGGGCCCTTAAATGTCGATAGCAGAGGTTGGCTGGTCTGATCAGGTGACCCTGGAATATACTAGTGACTGGCCGCAATGCTCGGCTCAGATGCCGTCTGAATGTCGTTAGGGATAGAGCTGCTGCCTTTCAGGGACAGTGTTAGGGCCTGAATTTAGTTCTCTGTTAGGCAGGAATCACCCACAAAGAAACCAACAGCCCTTCTAAGGGCTAGAAGAATTTTTTTTTTTTGTCTCCTGGCTTGGCTGGCTGGCTGGCACTAGTAGTGCAGCTATCGCCATATCTAACCCTGTTTTTTTTTTTTTATTGTTCTATCTCAGTGATACAAATCCATTGCACACAGCAGTGTGGAACCATTCTGTGTGTCACAGTTCAGCACACTCACTCCAATCCATAAGTACTGTCCAGGTGACACTTTCTGTACGTCACAGAATACAACCAAGTCATTTGCTACCAATAACGTATACAGCTTGATCCAGAAAACTCTGTGCGACATTTGTCTGGGTCGCAGTCTAAATAGCCACCGTTAACAGGGTGTCAGTCAGTTCTACCATAGTTTCTGCACATCACGTTTCCAAAAAAAAAAAAATTAAAAAAAAAATTCGTTTTTCAGTTGTTTTAGCTCAGTGATACAAATCCATTTTACTCAGCTGCGTGTAACCTTTCTGTGTGTCACAGTTCAGCACACTCGCTCCGATCCGTATATACTGTCCAGGTGACACTTTCTGTACGTCACACAATACAACCAAGTCATTTGCTACCAATATCATCTACAGCTTGATCCAGAAAACTCTCTGTGCGACATTTGTCTGGGTCGCAGTATAAATAGCCACCGTTAACAGGGTGTCAGTCAGTTCTACGATAGTTTCTGCACGTCACATTCCCAAAAAAACAAAATTTAAAAAAAATATAAAAAACAAAATATAAAAAAAATATAAGTTTTTCAGTTGTTTTAGCTCAGTGATACAAATCCATTTTACTCAGCTGCGTGTAACCTTTCTGTGTGTCACAGTTCAGCACACTCGCTTCGCTCCGTATATACTGTCCAGGCGACACTTTCTGTACGTCACAGAATACAACCAAGTCATTTGCTACCAATATCATCTACAGCTTGATCCAGAAAACTCTCTGTGCGACATTTGTCTGGGTCGCAGTATAAATAGCCACCGTTAACAGGGTGTCAGTCAGTTCTACGATAGTTTCTGCACGTCACATTCCCAAAAAAAACTAAATTTAAAAAAAATTTAGTTTTTCAGTTGTTTTAGCTCAGTGGTACAAATCCATTTTACTCAGCTGCGTGTAACCTTTCTGTGTGTCACAGTTCAGCACACTCGCTTCGCTCCGTATATACTGTCCAGGCGACACTTTCTGTACGTCACAGAATACAACTAAGTCATTTGCTACCAATATCATCTACCGCTTGATCCAGAAAACTCTCTGTGCGACATTTGTCTGGGTCGCAGTATAAATAGCCACCGTGAACAGGGTGTCAGTCAGTTCTACGATAGTTCCTGCACGTCACATTCCCAAAAAAAACAAAATTTAAAAAAATATAAAAAACAAAATATAAAAAAAAATAAGTTTTTCAGTTGTTTTAGCTCAGTGATACAAATCCATTTTACTCAGCTGCGTGTAACCTTTCTGTGTGTCACAGTTCAGCACACTCGCTTCGCTCCGTATATATTGTCCAGGCGACACTTTCTGTACGTCACAGAATACAACCAAGTCATTTGCTACCAATATCATCTACAGCTTGATCCAGAAAACTCTCTGTGCGACATTTGTCTGGGTCGCAGTATAAATAGCCACCGTTAACAGGGTGTCAGTCAGTTCTACGATAGTTTCTGCACGTCACATTCCCAAAAAAACTAAATTTAAAAAAAAAATTAGTTTTTCAGTTGTTTTAGCTCAGTGGTACAAATCCATTTTACTCAGCTGCGTGTAACCTTTCTGTGTGTCACAGTTCAGCACACTCGCTTCGCTCCGTATATACTGTCCAGGCGACACTTTCTGTACGTCACTTAATTCTACCAGACTGAACAAGTTTGTGGGTTTCAGTACACCAGGCCCGTTTAATTTTTTTTTTTATATCATACACTTATATACAAAAAATGTTGAACCCCAGGGCTAAGGGTCGAGGACGAGGGCGTGGGCATTCAATTACTGCAGGGGGCAGAGGCCGTGGTCCTGAGCAGGGTGAGACAGTACCTGCTGATGAGGCAGCAGGGGAATTCCGCAGAGCTACACTCCCTAGCTTCATGTCTCAACTTACAGGGACACGTGGTAGAGGACTGTTGAAACCACAACAGTGCGAACAGCTGATCTCGTGGATTGCGGACAATGCTTCAAGTAATTTGTCCACCAGTCAGTCTTCCACGCAGTCCACCCACGTTACCCAAGGGAGCACTCCTATGGCTCCTCCACCTCAACCTCCTTCCCCCCAGTCTGCCCCCTCCCAGGAAAATTTGGAATGCGATCCGGCATACTCTCAGGAACTGTTTTCTGGACCTCCAGAGTCACAAACCACTTCTCAGGTTGCTGCTGACCTCGTTCCCGATGCCCAAGTTTTCCAACTGTCGCAGTCTGTGGGTGATGATGATGATGACAATGTTGAGTTAGTGGAAGAAGTTTGTAAAGAGGTGTCGGACGATGAGGAGACACGGTTGTCAGACAGTGGTGAAGTTGTTGTTAGGGGAGGAATTCCGAGGGGGAGCAGACTGAGGAATCGGAGGATGACGAGGTGACTGACCCAAGCTGGGTTGATATGCCGAGTGAAGACAGTGCTTCTGAGGCGGAGGCGAGTGCTGCACCAGAACAGGTTGTAAGAGGCAGTGGTGTGGCCAGAGGGAGAAGCAGGGCCAGAGCTGGTGCATCAGCAGCAACTGTTTCACGTAGTGAAGCTCCCATGGCGAGGCCTAGATGTTCGCAAGTCTGGAGGTTCTTTAAAGAAAGTGAGGATGACCGACGGACTGTGGTGTGCAACCTGTGCCACACCAGGATCAGCAGGGGTGCCACCACTACTAGCCTAACCACCACCAGCATGCGCAGGCATATGAGTGCTAAACACCCCACTCAATGGAACCAAGGCCGTTCACCACCTCCTGCGGGTCACACCACTGCTCCTTCCCCTGTGTCACTCGCTGCCTCTGCTAGTCAACCCCCTGCGTCACTCGCTGCCTCTGCTAGTCAACCCCCTGCCCAGGACCCCGGCACGAGCGCCTCCCGCCGGAAAACCACACCTTCGCCTCCACGATCCTCCACAGTGTCCACCAACGTGTCCCAGCGCAGCGTTCAGCTGTCTTTACAGCAGACGCTGGAGCGCAAGAGGAAATACAGTTCCACCCACCCACATGCCCAAGCCCTCAACGTCCACATCTCCAAATTGCTTAGCCTGGAGATGCTGCCCTATAGGCTGGTAGAGACCGAGGCCTTTCGCAATCTCATGGCGGTGGCTGCCCCTCGGTATTCCGTCCCCAGCCGCCACTATTTTCCCGATGTGCCGTCCCAGCCCTACACCAGCACGTGTCACAGAACATCATCCGTGCCCTGACCAACGCTGTTTCTGAGAAGGTCCACCTAACCACGGACACGTGGACAAGTGCTGCCGGGCAGGGACACTATATCTCACTGACGGCACATTGGGTTAACTTGGTGGAGGCTGGGACCGAGAATGACCCTGGGGCCGCTCATGTACTGCCCACACCGAGGATTGCGGGGCCTACCTCGGTCACGGTCTCTCAGACGTACTATGCCTCCTCCTCCTCCGACCCTCCTCCTCCTCCACCGAATTACCATCCGTGGGCACGGCGCCTTCAGTCGGTAGCTCTAGGCGCAGCAGCAGTGCCGTGGGTAAGCGCCAGCAGGCGGTGCTCAAACTGCTGAGCTTAGGTGACAAAAGGCACACCGCCCAAGAGCTGTTACAGGGCATCACGGCGCAGACCGATGTGTGGCTGGCACCGCTGAACCTCAAGCCAGGCATGGTTGTGTGTGACAACGGCGTAACCTGGTGGCGGCTCTGCAACTCGGCAGACTGACACATGTGCCATGCCTGGCCCACGTGTTCAATCTAATAGTTCAGCGGTTCCTCAAGACATACCCCAATCTGTCTGATTTGCTCACCAAGGTGCGCCGCATCTGTGCGCATTTCCGCAAGTCGAGCACAGATGCTGCCACTCTCAGGGCAGCGCAGCGCCGCCTACAACTGCCCGCTCACCGACTGTTGTGCGACGTGCCCACGAGATGGAATTCCACATTAAACATGTTATCCAGAGTTTACCAGCAGCGCAGAGCGATTGTAGACTGCCAGATGTCATCTTCCACCAGAACTGGTAGTCAGGTCTCTCAGATTCCTCAAGTCTACAATGAGGAGTGGACGTGGATGTCTGATATCTGCCAGGTGTTGAGCAACTTTGAGGAGTCAACACAGATGGTCAGCGGCGATGCCGCCATTATCAGCCTCACCATCCCCGCTGCTTTGCCTGTTGAAAAACTCACTGCTCAGCATCAAGTCGGATGCTTTGCGCTTGTCACAAGAGACGGTGGAGGAAGATACGTCGCTTGATAGCCAGAGCACCCTCCGGTCTGTTTCTCAGCGCGTATCGGAGGAGGGGATGAGGATGAGGAGGAAGGAGGAGAATGTCGGCGAGACAGTAGAGGGGTACCAGTGCTCAGTCCTTAACTCTTGAAGCGTGTATGGGCTGAAGAGGAGGACTTGGAGGAGGAGGAGGAGGAGGAAATGGAGAGTCAGGCCAGTGAGGAGAGGGAATTCTTACGTGTTGGGACTCTGGCGCACATGGCAGACTTCATGTTAGGCTGCCTATCCCGTGACCCTCGCGTTAGAAAGAATTTTTTCAAACACCGATTACTGGGTGTTCACTCTCCTGGACCCACGGTACAAGCAGAACCTTTCCACTCTCATCCCTGCAGAGGAAAGGAGTATGAGAGTGAATAGATATCAACAGGCCCTGGTGCACAAGCTGAAACAATTCTTCCCATCTGACGCCGCTAGCGGCAGAGGGCATGGTTCTGTGGGCCAAGTAGCGGGGGAGAGGAGGCGAGCAGGCAGCTTGTCCAGCACTGGCAGGGGAACGCTCTCCAAGGCCTTTGCCACTTTTATGTCACCCCAGCAAGACACTGTCACCTGTCCCCAGTCTAGGCAGAGTAGGGGGGAGCTGTACAGAAAGATGGTGAGGGAGTACCCTAGCTGACCCATACCAACGTCCGTAGCGATCACTCTGCTCCATACAACTACTGGGTTTCAAAGCTGGACACGTGCCTGAACTGGCGCTGTACGCCTTGGAGGTGCTGGCCTGCCCTGCCGCTAGCGTGCTGTCAGAGCGGGTATTCAGTTGCAGCTGGTGGCGTCATCACCGATAAGCGTACACGCCTGTCAACTGACAGCGCTGACAGGCTGACGCTTATTAAAATGAACAAAGCCTGGATTTCACCGGAATTCAAATCTCCTCCGGGGGAAAGCAGCTAAAGATTAAATACTTATGTATCGATTCCTCTCTCTACTCCTCTCCCTCCTCCTCTTCGTCTTTGCCTAACGCTGACCCAAAAAACGGCCAATTTTTTAGAGGTCCAACTGGCACTCTTTAGCACAATTTTTGGCACCCTTTACCCCTCCCTTCAAACAATTTTCGGAGGTCCACCTACAGGGGCCCCCTATTTTTTCAGGAGGTCCACCTACAGGCCCTCTCAAACAATTTTTCCGGGGTCCACCTACAGGCCCTCTCTCCAAACAATTTTTTCCGCAGGCACTTTCCAAACAATTTTGGAGGTCCACCTACAGGCCCTCTCTCCAAACAATTTTTCTAGAGTTCACCTACAGGCCCTCTCTCCAAACAATTTTCCGGGTCCACCTACAGGCCTCTCCAATTCCAGTTTCAGTTTTATTTGCCCGCAAACTGCATACATTTTTATTTTTGGGATAGGTGTGAAAAATAATATTAACTTGCGAATCTATATGCCAACATTGATACGGTAGCAAGTAGAAGACCAAACACATGCTGCCACAGGTTCCGCAAATTCCTGGTCACGCAAATTCCTTGTCCACAATGTCAAGGAGGTCGAGGTTCATTCTGTACTGAAATCGCCGACAAAGTCTCCATCTAAGAAACCTACAGACCATTGTGGAGAAGCGCACAGCTCGCCATCAAAGTGACGAACCCCTAAGCAGACTGCGCAGAGAAGATAACGATAAATATCTCTGTGGTTTTTTGCTAAATAAAAGTTAAA
>ONZH01014767.1:0-60848 GCA_900303285.1 Rhinella marina | reverse complement strand
TTGCTACGAAAAGTTGATTTATTTCAAAAACGGGGGGCACCAGTAAAAAAATGATCACCAGTTTGGGCATCAGGTGACATTTGCACATTGCAAATGTCATCCTGTTTTATATGCCCAAAACTGGTGACAGAAACCCTTTAAGTGCAACCCAGACAAATGTCGCACAGAGATTTTTGTAATGTAGCTGTATCAGTGAGAGCAAAAGACCTTTTTTAATTACGTGACGTACAGAATGTGTCACCTGGACAGAAAATATGGATTGTGCTTTGTATATAGGTGGATAAGTTAGAGCTAAATTACGTATGTTATTACGTACCGTGCAGTATGGAGCAATTACACGGAAACTATTAGATTAGGCAGACTTGGTCTGCTTAATTGCAACCCAGACAAATGTCGCACAGAGATTTTTGTAATGTAGCTGTATCAGTGAGAACAAAAGACCTTTTTTTAATTACATGACGTACAGAATGTGTCACCTGGACAGAAAATACGGATTGTGCTTTGTGGTGACTGGACAGCTGAACTGTGACACACAGAATGGTTCCACACAGTTGTATGAAATGGATTTGTATCACTGAGATAAAACAACAAAAAAACTATTTTTTTAAATTTTTTTATATTTTTTTTTTATATATATATATTTTTTTAACGTGACGTGCAGAAAATATCAGAGAGCAAACTCAGCCCCTGCTTACTGTGGCTATTTTGACTGCAACCCAGACAAATGTCGCACAGAGATTGTTGTAATGTAGCTGTATCAGTGAGAGCAAAAGACCTTTTTTAATTAAGTGATGTACAGAATGTGTCACTTGGACAGAAAATACGGATTGTGCTTTGTATACAGGTGGATAAGTTAGAGCTAAGTTACGTATGTTATTACGTACCATGCAGTATGGAGCAATTACACTGAAACTATTAGATTAGGCAGACTTGGTCTGCTTAATTGCAACCCAGATAAATGTCGCACAGAGATTTTTGTACTGTAGCTGTATCAGTGAGAGCAAAAGACCTTTTTCAATTACGTGACGTACAGAATGTGTCACCTGGACAGAAAATACGGATTGTGCTTTGTGGTGACTGGAAAGCTGAACTGTGACACACAGAATGGTTCCACACAGCTGTATGAAATGGATTTGTATCACTGAGATAAAACAACAAAAAAACTATTTTTTTAATTTTTTTTTATATTTTTTTTTATATATATATATTTTTTTAACGTGACGTGCAGAAAATATCAGAGAGCAAACTCAGCCCCTGCTTACTGTGGCTATTTTGACTGCAACCCAGACAAATGTCGCACAGAGATTTTTGTAATGTAGCTGTATCAGTGAGAGCAAAAGACCTTTTTTAATTAAGTGACGTACAGAATGTGTCGCTTGGACAGAAAATATGGATTGTGCTTTGTTTATAGGTGGATAAGTTAGAGCTAAATTACGTATGTTATTACGTACCGTGCAGTATGGAGCAATTACACTGAAACTATTAGATTAGGCAGACTTGGTCTGCTTAATTGCAACCCAGATAAATGTCGCACAGAGATTTTTGTACTGTAGCTGTATCAGTGAGAGCAAAAGACCTTTTTTAATTACGTGACATACAGAATATGTCACCTGGACAGAAAATACGGATTGTGCTTTGTGGTGACTGGACAGCTGAACTGTGACACACAGAATGGTTCCACACAGCTGTATGAAATGGATTTGTATCACTATCACTGAGATAAAACAATAAAAAAAAGGTGTTATATATGGCGATAGCTGCACTACTAGTGCCAGCCAGCCCAGCCAGGAGACAAAAAAAATGTTTTGTAGCCCTTAGAAGGGCTGTTGGGTTCTTTTGAGATCACTCCTGCCTAACAGAGAACTAAATCCAGGCCCTAACACTCTCCCTGAAACGCAGCAGATCTGTCCCTAACCACATCCAGACAGCATCTGAGCCGAGCACCGCGGGCAGTCACTAATATATTCCAGGGTCACCTGATCAGGCCAGCCAACCCCTGCTATCGACATGTAAGGGCCGCACGTGATGCTGGGTGTACCGCAGAGTCTCCTGGCTTGTGATTGGCTGAGTTTATAGGCGCCAAAAAGTCAAAATGCAGGAGATGCCATTTCCTCGAGCATGGCGAGATACTCGTCCAAGCAGCGAGCACTTACGAATACCCTAATACTCGGACGAGCACCATGCTCGCTCATCTCTAATCATGATCCTGAATACAGCTGATATGATCTTCAGATGAATCTCTGTAGGAATGGAGTTCATTAGGAGACATGAGTACAGAGAGTAGGTGGGGATGTAGTAATAAGCAGCAGCATTTGTATGCAGTCTCCATTACCACAGTCTGTCCTGTCCATCCTCTCTGTAATTCATGTCTCCTCATGAACTCCATTCCCACAGAGATTTAGTTAAATTCATCTGTATTCAGGATCATAATCCCTGACAACTAGAGCAGAGAGAAGGATGAGGCAGCTCTTTACCACAGTGTTGTGAAGTAATTTGCCCTCCTATGTGATAAGGACAGGTTTTGTGTGTGCTAATAGGACAGCAGCCATTTTATTTCCCATTTGATGATTGTTCCTAGACAAAATGAACCATTATAATTAATGAAAGGTATTTCGGGAATATATTTATACTAAAGTAATATTTAAGTATTTTAATTTTCTTAATTCCCGGAGAACCCCTTTAAGACTGCTTATGCTAGTGTGCAAAATGTATAGCTATAATTTTCAATGTATTTATTAATTTATATCAATCAGCCCAATGATCAGAACGTAACTGTAATTCTGAAACACAGACAGTCAGGCTGCCTGAGGTACTGGTCCATTATGGAAGCGGTCATTAGCATGATGGAGGCACTAGGAGGTGGGGGCAGCACTGCAGTGGCTGTACTCACCTCCCCTGGTCTTCTTCTAAGTCCAACTGTGGTGTCCTGACCAAGCACATTTTTTCCACAAACATGTTACCCTATTTCTCCCATTTTCAGAAATATCCCCATTGTGGCCCTAAACCTGTGACACACAGCAGGGACCAACACGAAAGGTCCACCAAGTTGCTCTCAGGGCAAACATTTTGCCTGAAAATGTTTCAGGCACATTGCACACATGTACAAGCATAGAGCTGCTAAAATGATCCCCCCCCCCCCCATATGACACCATTATGCATGTAGTGACTATTTTGGCCATACTATTTTTTAGGTAATTAATACAAAATAAGTGTGTAATATTAAAATGTGTTGTTTTTATAACTACCGTATTTTTTGCTTTATAAGACGCACTTTTTGGGGGAAAAATGGTCATACATCTTATAAAGCGAATACTAGTGAGCACTTCCATTATGGAAGCACTTATTTGTATGCATTAGGTGCCAAGAGAGGGGAGTACGGTACTCATCCTGTGTCAGTATGTAGTGCACGCTGTATGATCCAATACTGCAGTGCCGGAGAAGAGAGGGGAGCGTGACTTCTGCAGAGGCCACCGGACCCGGAGAGAAGCCATGGCGCAGGAGAGGTAAGAGAAGTTTTTTGTTTTTTATTTTAAAGTCTGATCTTGGGTCTGATGGGGGTCTAGTATGGAGGGCTGACATGGAGGGCTGAAATGATGTTTAATGGGGGGTCTGATAGGGGTCTGATATGAAGGTCTCATATGATGTCCTGATATGGGGGTCTCATGTGATGTCCTGATATGGGGTTTGTTGTAATGTCCTGATATGGGGGTCTGATTTAATGTCTTGATATGGTGGTCTGATGTAATGACCTGATATGGGAGTCTAATCTGAGCATTTGAGATGGGGGTCTCATCTGAGACTGTGATACGGGGGTTTCATCTGATAAGTTGATATGGGGGTCTGACCTGGGAATCTGATATGGGGTCTAATGAAATATGTGTTTGTCTTATTTTCCTCCTCTAAAACCTGGGGTGCGTCTTATCAACAGTTCCTTCTTTTAAAGCAAAAAAAGTTAATTATTTAGCTTACTTATAGGGATTCTGTCAGCAGGATATAGGGTATAAAGATAATGACATCTCTGTATCGGCCTTACTGCTGTCATTCCAAATATGTTACTCTTACTGTTATGAGAGCTGTATTTTGCTTAAAGGGGTTGGCCACCCTAAGTATCAAAAATCCAAAATTCCCCCAGACAATAGCCAACACTATGAAGTATTTCTCAGGTGACATGTACTGGCTGTACGTCATTTATCTAACCTGTTCACCATGACACACTTCCCTGGAGGAGCTCCCTCAGACAGGCTGTGTGGGAGGAGCAGCTGCAAAGTGAAAGTAACAATCCCAACATGCACTGCAGCAAGCATGTCTAGAGGAGCAGTCACATGACCTCCCTGCCCACCTGTGTTCCCATAGAGACAAGAGCCCCTCAGATAATATCAATAACCCAGTTATCAGTGAATAACTGTTGTACAGACATAGCAATATAAATATATATAATAAAGAACGCCCCAGTCCCAACAGTAAAGGAGGGGGGGTGTTACCCTTTTCATAAATTTGCTATGGGGCCCAGTCATTTCTAGTTGTGCCACTGGATGTAAGCCAAAAACAGAATGAGGGGGGAAGGTTATCATTTCCTTGTTCCTAAAAAGTGGTGTTAAAAAGTTGCAAACTATGGGACAGATTTATCAAACTGGTGTAAAGGAAAACTGGCTTGGTTGCCCATAGCAACCAATCAGATTCCACCTTTCATTTTTCAAAGCACCTTTGGGAAATGAGGTGGAATCTGATTGGTTGCTATGGGCAACTAAGCCAGTTTTCCTTTACAGCAGTTTTAATAAATCTCCCTCTATGTGTTTGTAAATTTTTAACTGCACTTTTTTTTTTTAAATGGCGTGACAATGGGAGAGACCGGGCGTGACCAGTCACCCCAACAAATTTATGTTCATTTTCACCAGTTTTCTGACTCAAATGAAGCCAGAAATCTATGGCAGCTCTGAGCTGTCAGATTTCTGTTTAGGTGCACGGACTGCACAAATTGATCTGCTGACATACAGAGGAGCCTCCTGTCTATCATCATACGACCTGCTCCCAGCTGACAGCCCATCAATCATCTATGAATATATGACTACCCTTCATCTGGGGGAAAAGGAAAATGAGTGTAGTCAAATAGCTATATATAACGTACAAGGGGTCACACATCACTATATATAATGTACAGGGGGTCACACATCACTTATATAATGTACAGGGGTCACACATCATATAATTCAGGGGGTCACACATCACTATAGGTATAAATGTACGGGGGGGTCACACATCACTATATATAAAGTACAGGGGGGTCACAAGTCACTATATGTAAAGTACAGGGGGTCACACATCACTATATATAATGTTACAGGGGGTCACACATCATTATATATAATGTACAGGGGGTCACAAATCACTATATATAATGTACAGGGGGTCACACATCTGTATATACAGTATAAAGGGGTCACTGTACAGGGGTTCACAGATCTCTGTATGCAGTGGTGGGGGGGGGGTCACACATCAGTATATACAGTGTATGGTGGTGGTGTCAACTATTACTGTATACAGGGGGTCACACATCACTATATACAGTATAAAGTGGTGATCACATATCACTGTATACAGTGTGCAGGAAGGAGAGGGCACATATTTACAGATGACATCAGTGACTGCTGCTGAAAATCACTGACCTCAGCCATACTGACAGCTCAGAAGGGGTTAAAGCTCCTGACCTGTTGGTCTGGCTGGAATAAACATGTCTGTGATAAGATCACATTGCAGAGTGGTCATAGACAGGACAGACACTAGGATTGCTCACACTTTGTTGTCCACAGCACCTTCCTGGCTCTGCTACATCACTGCAGTCAGTGAGGTTTATCACAGCTTCTCCTCAGTCTCTCTTCCTCTTGCAAAGTTTCTTTATTTCAACTTCTAACAAGTTTCTCTGCTAAGCCCCTTCAGCCCTGTATAGTCAGGACTGAAGTCACAGCAGAAGGAAACTTCTCTGACACAAGCAGGGTGCCTTTAGGACCCAGGAGCAGCACACTCCTTCCATGGACTAGTGCACGTGCTGGCATGGACGAGGCAGGGAGCTATGAGAGAAGCACAGAGGGGGCGTGGCTGCTAATAGCAAAGGAACCAGGCAGATCTGCTGCAGAAGATATATGAGGAAGTTTATTATCTGCCTGCTTTCTTTACAGTTTTAATAAGTGCTAACAAAGTGGCCAACCCCTTTAAAACAGCGTTTTTATTCATATTATAATTACTTACATAAGGAGCCCAAGGGGATGTCCTGTGAACTGTTGGAACCCAGCCACGCCGCATATTTTCGAGCCTAGCACCGTCCTCCCGCTAATTATTCATGCCCCTTCATCGCTGTGTTCTCCTCCCGCTGCGGCGCAGACTCTGGTGTGTACGGCGCATGCGCGAGATGCACCTCAGCCAGAGGAGAACACAGCGATGAAGGGGCGTAAATAATTAGCGGGAGGACGGTGCTGGGCTCGAAAATATGCGGCGTGGCCAGGCTCCAACGGCCCACAGGACATCCCTTTGGGCTCCTTATGTAAGTAATTATAATATGAATAAAAACGCTTTTTTAAGCAAAATACAGCTCTCATAACAGTAAGAGTAACATATTTGGAATGACAGCACTAAGGCCGATACAGAGATGTCATTATCTTTATACCCCATATCCTGCTGACAGAATCCCTTTAACATACAACTGGGCCTATAATGGAATATGCAATCTTTGGCTTTCAGGGCAGAATTGAATGAATTTCAGGCCCTATCTCAAAAAGCCATTATATACATCTAATATATAAAGTTGAGTGTATGTGTGTATGTATACGGTATGTGTATGTCTGCTAAAGGAATCCACACTGTTGCATTTACAATTACAAAATTTGGCACACAGGCACATCAGGTGTCCGGGAAGGTATTCATCTAGTAGTATAGTGGGAATCTTGAGAATTTGGATCGGGTGGTAAAAGGTAATATAATATAATTAATGCTTAAGATTTTCTATACATATATAGCATGACATAATATCACTACTTTTGGGTCATGTTTAGTGATCAATATGCTACTTGTTTATTCTTTGAAATAGCAGGGACTAAAATAAAAGTAAAAAAAAGAATCAATTTGACAATTTGTTACAGAAGATTTTATAATACTGTGTGTATTCATGGGATTTTAAGTGGTATTTCTAAATTACTCCATAGCAATTCCAATCCCCCAAATTTAGTACCCCCCCCAGTGGAAGTTGCATAAATAGTTTTATTTGGGAGAGTGTGACATTTTTTAAAACATGGATGGTACATAGGCCAGGGTTAGTGGAACAGCTGGGCAAAAGTAATGTGAATCTCTGCACATCCCATGTTTGCACTTCTTATGTTCTGTGGCAGTTCGAAAGATAAGGTGGGCAATACAATTTTTTAATATTCAAAAATATGAATCCCTGCCTCCCTTTTTTTTATACAGGACAAAACTATTGTGGATGCCATCTACATACATTAGGTATATGGCCACTTTCTTATACCAGGTCTGTGATTTTTGTTTAACCAAATATGGTTGCAATATCTGGTCTGATATATCAAACCATCCCCCATAAATTTAATTGAATTTATTGTAGTCTGTTATTTATTGAAGTCTGCACACTGGTTTGTGCTTGTCAAATGTGAAGCCCCTTTCCCTTACGGCTCCTGTAGCATTTGTATGAGCTGTATAAGGACATACACATCTTTCCACTCATTAAACTTAGCGACCAACAGTTCTTCACTTTGAAAAAAGCAGGAGGATCCCATTGGGATTTTCTTTCCTACAAGCTGCTGTGGAAAGCCCCTTCTAATTTGTCTAATTGTTCTATGGGCTCCTGTGTTTGATGTATAAAGTGGTTTGAACAAGGGCACAGTTCTGTAAAAATTGTTTGTACAGATGTAGCAGGGTTACCACACAAAGTCTTAACTCAAATTTCTTAACTCATCGCGTTATCTTGAAACAAAATCCATTGAAAAGAAATTGAAGGTGTTTGCTTAACGCATTTAGTTTAGATAACGCGTCTCAGAAAGCATGTGTGTTAACTGTAGTAAATCTGTATATAGGCGATATCCTTTGTGCAATAAGGGCTGGATCATATCCCAGACAATTTTACTGCTGGTGATCAGATTAGGTGGACAGTCTGGAAAGATTATTCCACTGTCCCTCCCTTCATAAATTCTAAAGGTAGAAGTATACCCCGTTTCACTTTTGCAAATTTTAAACTTTACCGCATATCATGTCGTTTTGGATGATATACATTGTCTTAAGGACAGTCGTCCCTTAAAGTAGCACTCCCACAAACATTTTTATTCTCTGACGTGTTAGAAAGGTGCATGATGTAATCTGTAGTGAATATAAACTTCTTATCAATGCTTGTATTTGTGAGCTATCCCCTCCCTTCTGATCCTCAGCTGTGTCATGTGACCAACTCTCTGATCTTCAACTGACACAGGACAGGAAGTCAGTTAGTTCTCTATTCATTCCTATGAGACTGACATTGAGGCTTCCACAGGAATACATAGAGAAACTGACTTCCTGTCCACACATAAGATGCTGTGTTATATAGAAAGACTCATTGCTGGTCACATGACACAGCTGAGAAGCAGAAGGAGTTCCCTAACGTGACACACTAACGGGATGCACTAAAGACACTCCCCCATCCCTCCTGCTAAATAAGTCTTTTAACAGCTATTCTAAATTGGGATTCTGTATATTCTAATTTATATATAGAGATTTTTTTTTATGTGAAGCTCTAACGTGATGTCCTTATTTGACGCCGTAATGTGACATCCAAAGATTAAACAGGACTCCACTTTTAAAATCTAGCCTAAATCTAGTGATGCTAAGGCTAGATTTTACTGAACACTATATATATATATATATATATATATATATATATATATATATAAAGTGTATTGTATATATAATGTATATAATGGCTTTTTTTTCTATTTCTTCAGATTGTATCTTCACAGGCAGCTGTAACAATCTTTCTCCTCTCGCCGTGAATATTTTTAATAAATACCGGCAATCTAACTCATACCGGCAAATCACAGCAAATGTTGATTACGTGAGCTAGGGACACTGATTAATGTTCCCATTCGCTCCTGTCACTCTCCAGGGTCTGAGGAGTCACTTCCACTGCTTTTCCTGCTCCGTACTGCAGGGATTTAAACAAATTGCGTCTAAACACATCACTCTGTCTTAAAGCCCATGTTGGAGTGCCATATTTTTACAGTGCTTGGTCGGGAACAGGTTAACCCTGGTGAAAATGCCAAATTTGGGGTTAAAGCAACATACTATTGGAAAATAACTTTTTTATTTTCACAGTCTAGTGTTAAAAATTTCAACTCAAACACACGTGATGGTTAAACCCATCACTACATCCCTAACTGATTTCCTTGGGGTGTAGTTTTCAAGATAGGGTAATTTCTTGGGAATTTCTACTTTTCTGATATCTCGGGACATTGCAAATATGACATAGTGCCCAAAACACATTCCACAAAAATCTGCAGTTCTAAGGCCAAGTGGCACTCCTTCCCCTCTGAGCCCTTCCGTATATATATGGTCATAAACAGTTGTTTATGACTGTATATGGAATATTTCTGTACCCAAGAGAAGTTGTGTATCAGTTCTTGTGGGGTATTTCTTTTTTTACTCTTTTTTAAATGTGAAAAATATAGGGCTAAAGCAATATAATATTGGAAAAAATATTTTTTTTTCATGTTCACATTCCAATATTAAAGGGGTTTTCCAGGATTTTAATATTGATGATCTATCCTCACCTTTTCTCCTGTTAATCCTTGTGGAAATTAATAACTGACCCAATGAGTTAGTGACAAGATGCATGGGTGATCCATCATTGGCTGCAATAGTCACGTGACCTGCATCAAACCGGATGTTGACACACGTAGACCCCAGACCTGTGGCGTTCGAGGGGGAACAATGGAGCCAGAACCCAGCAGCGGGGATTAGGTAAGTATTATTCCCAACCTGGGTCTGGTATGCATGGGGTTTTGCAGAAAAGGTCCCCAGAAATGAACAATGACTTTAAGGCCAAAACTAGTCCCATTCTTAAGGGGTTAAAGAAGCACAAGAAACTGATGAGAACATACAATTGTACTATAGTAAGAAGTTGTTAAATATATAACTTGTTTCATGTGATATAGTATTAGTATGTGACTATTTTTCGCATACCTTTATTACTCCAATGAAGCCTACTTTTTACACCAGTGATCAGTCTGAGTTTCATTAGCTTTATCAATGATTTTAACAAAGTCTAAAAGGTCCTTCAGATAGTCAATGAACACGTTTTTCTTTCATCAGCTTACTTGTTAAAGAAGGCTATGTAAAACTGTGATCTGACTGGAAAAGTCTTGAGGACTGTTTTGCGAGTCAGTAGTGTAAATGATCGATTAAAGAAAGACAAACAGTTCAGTATTAACAGTTGAAATAACTGGAGGAGAACTTGGCTGCTGTTCCATCCTTGTTAATTATTATTCAGTCATTCAAACTACACAATACAAGTATTCATCAGTGGTCGGGTCATATTTGTACAGCCTAGCTTCACATCTATGGAGTTTTTTGCTTGGAAATAAGCAGTTTTTATCTTGCAAAAGTATTTAGTCCACAAAAAGTAGAAGCAGTAAACCATTAATGATAATCAAGCTGGATCAAGGAATCAAGTAAACTAGATATGAGAAAAGTAGTGTTACTGGTGTAATGCTATATTCAGCTATCAGCTACAGACCGTGCAATACTGTATGTTGCACTATATTTGCATTATATATATACACAATATATATGTATATACCTTCATGGAATTTTGGTGTGAAACTGGGTATTTTTACTGAAATAAAAGCAGAATATTTTAAATTCTTCAAGGTGGCCTTCTTTGTTTTGATGACAGCTTTGCATACTCTTGGCATTTTTTCAATGAGCTTAATGAGGTAGTTGTCCGGAATGGTTTTCCAACAGTCTTGAAGGAGTTCACAGAGATCCTGAGCACTTGGCTGCTTTTCTTTCACTATGCAGTCCAACTCATCGCAAACTATCTCAATAGGCCAAGATCTGGTGATCATGGAGGCCATGTCATCTGACACAGCACTCTGTCGCTCTCCTTCTTGGTCAAATAGCCTTTACATAGCCTGGAGCTGTGTTTGGTGCCATTGTCCTGTTGAAAAGCAAATGATGGCCCCACTAAGTGCAAAGCAGATTGGAAGGCATATCATTGCAGAATGCTGTGGTAGCCATATAGGCCAACTGTGCCTTGAATTTTGAATAAATCAGCAACAGTGTCACCTTCAAAGCAGCTGCCCACACCATACACCTCTTCCTCCAGGCTCCATAGTTAAAACCACACATGTAGAAACCATCCACTAACCTTTAATGCATCTCACAAAGACATGGAAATTGCAACAAAAAAATCTCAAACTTTGACAAAGTATAAATTTTTACTGGTTTATTGTCTATTGGTTGTTTCTTGGCCCAAGCAATTCTCTTCTTCTTCTTCCTCTTCGTGTTCCTCAGCAGTGGATTAGCAACAATGTGACTATAAAAGCCTGATTCTGCTCTGAACAGTTGATGCTGACATCTGTCTGGTACTTGATCTCAATAAAGCATTTACGTAGGCTCTAATTTGAGGTACTCTTAATTTACGGTTTCTGAGGCTGTTAACTTGAATTAACTTATCCTCTGCAGCAGAGGTAAGTCGTGGTCTGCCTTTCCTGGGATGGTCCTCATGAGAGCAAGTTTCATCAAAGCCTTTGATGGTTTTCGTGATTGCACTTGAGGATACCTTTAAAGTTCTGACAATGTAATTAGCAATGGATGGGCTGTCATTTGTCTTTAATTAGTTGAGTGATTCTTGCCATAATGTGGATTAGAACAGTAATATAATAATGCTAAATACTGTATGGAACTGTGTACCCTACCAATCCTATCTCTATACAACACAACTGATAATATACAGTGCCTTGCGAAAGTATTCGGCCCCCTGGAACTTTTCAACCTTTTGCCACATTTCAGGCTTCAAACAAAAAGATATAACATTTTAAATTTTTGGTGAAGAATCAACAACAAGTGGGTCACAATTGTGAAGTGGAACGAAATTTATTGGATCATTTAAACTTTTTTTGTAATAATAAAACTGAAAAGTGGGGCGTGCAAAATTATTCGACCCCCTTGTATTAATACTTTGTTGCGCCACCTTTTACTGCGATTACAGCTGCAAGTCGCTTGGGGTATGTCTCTATCAGTTTTACACATCTAGAGACTGAAATTCTTGCCCATTCTTCCTTGCAAAACAGCTCGAGCTCTTTGAGGTTGGAAGGAGAGCGTTTGTGAACAGCAGTTTTCAGCTCTTTCCACATATTCTCAATTGGATTTAGGTCTGGACTTTGACTTGGCCATTCTAAGACCTGGATACGTTTATTTTTGAACCATTCCATCGTAGATTTTGCTTTATGTTTGGGATCATTGTCTTGTTGGAAGATAAATCTCCATCCTAGTCTCAGTTCTTTTGCAGACTCCAACAGGTTTTCATCCAGAATGGTCCTGTATTTGGCTCCATTCATCTTCCCATCAATTTTAACCATCTTCCCTGTCCCTGCTGATGAAAACCAAACCATGATGCTGCCACCACCATGTTTACTACAAGTTCTGTTGTTTGTATATAAAATGTTGTGCTGCCATATTTTATTATTTCTGTATGCCCGCTTTATGGATATGCACTTGTAAATATGAATTGCTAGTCTAAATTTTCTTGTAGTATATATTGAGGGTACCGGCCTCTTTTAGACTGAGCAACGCCCATCTGCCTGGAGCTTCTGAGCAGAGTATAAATTTAGCGGTTCCTACACCGCCCTGAATATTGTAGGCTTAGGTAAGTCCAAGAGAGGCAGTCTGTTAGTGTTAGGTACCCGTCTGCGGAAGCCACCTTGACGCCTGGTAGATGGGCCCGACACACGTTTGATCAAATATTGCGCAAAGAGCTTCTATTTTTTCATTTCTAGTAGGTATAATACCACTTACTTCTGATGCCGTGATCACACGTGATCACGGCATCAGGATGCGTCTGAACCCGGAAGCCCACGCTTCCGGGTGGTGTACAGACACCCCGATTGGCCAATCGGGGTGTCTGTACACCATATGAAAACTGTAATCCTCGCTGGTGAGGATTACAGTTCTCAACTGCAATTCTTATTCTGGCCACTAGATGGCAGGCCAGGATAAGAAATGAGCAATTCATGGTTTTAACTGCATCTAGTAAATCCATGATTGCTCATAAAGAAAAAAAACAAAACAAAATAGATCAGATGATATTTGAGCTTTAAAATAATCACAGAAAAATTAAAAAAAAATGTTAAAAAATATATAAAAAATAAAAAAGATATAAAAGTTCAAATCACCCCCCTTTCCGTATAAGTAAAAAATAAATACCTAAATAACAATAAATATAGACATCATGGGTATCACCGTGACCGAAACGCCCGTACTTTTAAAATATAAAAAAAAAATTTCAATACGGCGAATTGTGTGGCGGAAAAAAAGCGTCCAAATGGCGATTCGCAGTTTTTTGTCCCTTTTTTTTTCTAAAAAAATTAAATAAAAAGTGATCAAAAAGTCATACACACCCCAGAATGGTATCAATAAAACTTCAGACCGCCCCGCAAAAAATGAGCCCCCATACAGCTCTGTACACATAAATACCAAAAAGTTATAGGGGTCAATATATGACTAGGAAAAAAAAAAAAAAAAAAAGGGCAACTTTCTAATTATTTTATCACCATCTAACGCAGGAAAAACTATACATATTAGGTATTGCCGGATTCATACTGACCAGTAGAATGAAAGTAACGGATCAGTTTTAATGCACATCGAATGCTGTAAATAAGAAACCTGTAGAACTGTAGCGGAATAGCGTTTCTTTGCAATTTCACCCCGGTTTGGAATTTTTTTCCTGCTTCCCACTACACCGTATGCAATATTAAATGGTGGCGTTGGAAAGTACAACTTGTCCCGCAAACAACAAGCCCTATTAGAATGATCCCCATACCTTAGTTCTGTTGTTTGTATGTAAAATGTTGTGCTGCCATATTTTATTATTTCTGTACCACCATGTTTGACAGTGGGGATGGTGTGTTCAGGGTGATGAGCTGTGTTGCTCTTACGCCAAACATATCGTTTTGCATTGTTTCCAAAAAGTTGGATTTTGGTTTCATCTGACCAGAGCACATTCTTCCACATGTTTGGTGTGTCTCCCAGGTGGCTTTTGACAAACTGTAAACGAGACTTTTTATGGATATCTTTGAGAAATGGCTTTCTTCTTGCCACTCTTCCATAGAGGCCAGATTTGTGAAGTGTTCGACTGATTGTTGTCCTATGGACAGACTCTCCCACCTCAGCTGTAGATCTCTGCAGTTCATTCAGAGTGATCATGTGCCTCTTGGCTGCATCTCTGATTAGTCTTCTCCTTGTTTGAGATGAAAGTTTAGAGGGACAGCCGGGTCTTGGTAGATTTGCAGTGGTCTGATACTCCTTCCATTTCAATATGATCGCTTGCACAGTGCTCCTTGGGATGTTTAAAGCTTGTGAAATCTTTTGGTATCCAAATCCGGCTTTAAACTTCTCCACAACAGTATCATGGACCTGCCTGGTGTGTTCCTTGGTCTTCATGATGCAGAACCCTGAGACTATCACAGAGCAGGTGCATTTATACGGAGACTTGATTACACACAGGTGGATTCTATTTATCTTTATCAGTCATTTAGGACAACATTGGATCATTCAGAGATCCTCAATGAACTTCTGGAGTGAGTTTTCTAAACTGAAAGTAAATGGGCTAAATAATTTTGCACTCCTCACTTTTCAGTTTTATTATTACAAAAAAAGTTTAAATGATCCAATAAATTTCGTTCCACTTCACAATTGTAACCCACTAGTTGTTTATTCTTCACCAAAAATGTAACATGTTATATCTTTTTGTTTGAAGCCTGAAATGTGACAAAAGGTTGAAACGTTCCAGGGGGCTGAATACTTTCGCAAGGCACTGTATTATGTAGGCAAAAAATCCATACATTAACTAATGACAAGGCATACCTGTTAAATAAAAACCATTCCAGGTGACTACTTTTGTGCAAACACAAAAGATAGCTACTCTGAAGAATGTAAAATATAAATACGATTATGATGATACCAGATTTGTATAGTATTTATTTTGTTTTACTACTTTTAAGAAACTATAACCCTTTGAAAAAAAAATTCTGACAGCCACAACTTTTTAAACTTTTCATCCACCGAGCTGTATGAGGGTGTTTTTTTTGTGGAACGAACTGTAGTTTTTATTGGTACCATTTTTGGGGTACCTATGACTGTTTGATCCCTGTTATTCCTTTTTTCAGGGACAAGGAATAAAACGAATCAACCAACTATAGCGCTATGTGTAGGTAAGTATCAAACAGTGATTCAAAGCGCTGAGTGAAATAAGGCTCACCAGAAAAATAACTGTACACGCTCCTAATAAATACCACTAAAAATATAACTACATAGAAAAACGGAGCCAGTAGGTACTATAAAATATAAAGTCTTTATTAGATCACATAATATAAACATATGTATGAAATTATGCATTAGGGAAAGAGTTGGCAAAGAAGAGCACCATCCCTGGCTAACATCACAATACTGAGTGTAAATAATGAATAAAATCAGAGTACATCAAAGCACCCATAATGGGAAACAGGTCAAAAGTACTAATAACAAGTTATCAATTGCGACAACAAATAATATAAGCCTGTAAGGATATAAACCTTGGTAACTCACCAGAACAGAGTGTGATGTGGGACCAGGGATGGCGCTACCCCGACGCGCGTTTCGGCGTGCCTTGGTCCGGGGGTAACGCCATCACCATGGACCTCTACCTTATAAAGTCTGATTGGCCAATCAGAGATCACCCCACTAAGTAAATAAATAATATGCACCTGTAGATAAAAGTAGCCGGGTCAGCCTCCATCATAAGCGCGCCGCCACAACCCCCAGGCGTCACGTCGCAAAAAACGAAGCGGTCACGTGACAAAGTCATATGACCCACCGTGCAGCAACGCGATGACGCCTGAGAAGTGATGCGGCGCAAATGGTGACGGCCTGGCACACATACAAAGGATCTAAAGCTGTCAGTTGTCTCCATCTAGTGATGGAGAAAAGAAACTACATGTTGTAATGTGGTGCAACAAAACAATCAAGAGAATACACCACAACCGCATACAAGCCATATGATAGTAATTACACAATATTACAATGCATGATTAAATAGATACATAATACAAATAATACAAAATAGAATGAATAGTTGATACATAAAGATTAATACAATCATGATTAATAAGTTAATAATGATGGTGTATGCATACACCACCATTATTCACTTATTAATCATGATTGTATTAATTGTTTTATGTATCAACTATTCATTCTATTGATTTTTCTATATGATTTTATTAATTATTTACACCCAGTATTGTGATGTTGGCTGGGGATGGCGCTCTTCTTTGCCAACTCTTTCCCTCATGCATAATTTCATACATATTTTTATATTATGTGATTTAATAAAGACTTTATATTTTATAGCACCTACTGGCTCCATTTTTCTATATAGTTTTTCTATGTAGTTATATTTTTTGTAAAAAATGTTGAATTATGTGTTTTAATTACACAACTTATATTTTAATAGTTCAAATATTTTCAGACGTGACAATATCTGTTATGTTTTTTTTTTTGTTTAATTTTATATGTAAAGTTGGCAAAGGGGGTGATTAGAATTTTTTATATTTTTATGTTTTGTTTTTTTTTACACAACAACTTTTAGTCCTAGAACCTTTGATCTTCTGATCGATTGTCCTATAGACCATAATAGAGAACCATTATGGGCTATAGGAAGCTGAAGCTCTGTCTGCTGAGCTGTGTCTACTGCACAGCTTTTTAGGCAGCTAACCATGACAAGCCTGAAAACCTTCAGCATGCCCCAGGCTATCATGATAACAGATCAGAATCCCTTGATTTCACTGCACAGACTCCAATCGGAAGGCAGGGAGAGCCCCCTCCCTCTGCCTAACTGCAATTGCTATTGACCAGGGCATCTGAGGGGTTAAATAACCTGACTGTGTCATCATCATTGAAGCTGAATGCTGGCTGTATTATACAGCCACAGCTCACTTAATATATTCCTTTACACATTATCACGTAGATATGATATCATGTGTATGTAATAATGCCTGAAGGGGTTATGGCCTCACGCACAAGACCATTGTTTTGTCCACGTCTGATCAGCATTTTGCAGTCTGCACACTGACCCATTCATTTCTCCGGGTCTAAAAACATCTGTGCAGAAATACTGAACATGTCCCATTCTTGTTCATTTTGCGAACAAGAATAGGCAGTTCTATTATGCTATGCTATATACTATGTGGCATGCACACAGCCACTATCCGCATTTTGCTGTGTGAAGCTTTTAATTCGATAAGCGTTCCTTCATCATTTACATGTCTTCACTATGAATCTACAATGTAGATGTAGTTTATTTCTATCAATTAACAAAATGCAAAGTGAAGCAACATAAAAAAGAAATCTAAATCAAATCAATATTTAATTTTGAAAGCAAATAACCTTTTGCTTTCAAAACAGCATCAATTCTTCTAGGTACACTTACACAATTTCATAGTTTTTGAAGGAACTCAGCATGGGAGTTGTTCCGAGCATCTTGGAGAACTAACCACGGATCTTCTGTGAATGGAGGCTTGCTCAATCTCTTTTGTCTCTTTATGTAACCCCAGACAGACTTGATGGTGTTGAACTCAATGCTCTGTGGGGGCCATAATAATCTTTCCATAAAGTTGCCTATATGGAAGCATTGCCAAAAAGCCATACCTTTGACTCGGAAACAAGGCCAAGTGACTCAGTTATGCACAAAAACATAGGAAATGAGGTGCACAAAAATGGCACCAAGTGCTCCGGATTCATGCACGAAATTTTGAATATTTGGCTGTAACAGAGAGCAGTTTGTTTGCCAAACTGCAGACAGAGCTTCAGTAATGAGAGTCTGCAGGCAACAGTGAAATGTAGTGAAGGTTCCTTGCAAATTTGGGGCTGCTTTTCAGCAAATGGAGTTGGAGATTTGGTCAGCATTAATGCCATCCTCAATGCTGAGAAATGCAGGCAGATATCCATCATGCAATACCATCAGGGAGCCAAGGGCCTCCAAATGTATTCTGCAGCAGAATACAGACCCATACATCATACAGAACATACATCCATTGCCATTAAGAATGGTCTTCTACATGAAGAACCATGAGTCTTGGAAGTGATCATACAAGCCCTGAACATCATTGAGTCTGTCTTGGATTGCATGAAGAGACAATTTGAGCAAGCCTACTTCTACAGAAGATCTGTGGTTATTTAATCAAGTTTTTTTTTTTTTAGAACAACCTCCCTGCCAAGTTCCTTCAGAAAAATAAATGGTTATACTTACCCCTGTCTCCAGTATCATTCTCTGCAGTATTGGTCTGTTTCTCCTGCAGTTGTTTTTTCCTGGAAAACGGCAGCGGTGGCTGCTGCAGCCAATCGCTGTCCTCACCTGTCTACCACTGACGACAGTGGGAGTTTGGCTACAGCAGTCACAAGTTCTACTGTATCCCAGAACATCACTGAGCACATCACAGTTTCAGTCCAGAACCTTACTATTACAACAATCTCATTACATGGGTACTTCAATACGCATCCAGTCTACTGCTATTGCATCCAGGACTGGCAATATCTCTGATCATGGCCATTTAACCCTTAGATGCTGCATTCAAAGACAACCGCAGAATCTAAATGGGTTAGACAGAAGATGCAGAATTTATTTTTAGATAGCAGTAATGTACTGTATATGTTGTATCAGATACTTTTACCTAATACAACTTAAAACATTCATAGTTAGAAGGGTATTTTATAAAGGAATTGTATGTTGAATTGATTTGTAACGTAACATTATATAACATTTGGCACACTGCTGAATATTAACCTTTGTTCTTTTTCTCCACCCATATCAGGCTGTAGAAGAAAAGGAAGTATGCTAAGTGTAGGAGATAACTTTACCCTGACAACTGCTATTTCTCCTGACCACAATTTCCCCTTTATCTCAGATATTTTTAGTTCTGATAATCTCATCAACTATGAACTATATAAGAAAATTTGAGCATTGCTTTTTAATTCCGTGCAATTGTTATATGTCTTCATTTCCAGGATGAAATAATTTATATTTTTTTCAATCTTTGCTATTTCATTTTTGCTTTGTCATCTACTCTTTTGAAATTTCCTTTTAATTTCCTTAGCAATGCTTGATTATCTCATACTCTTACAGCATGATCAGAAACTGCTAATTTTCTTCACCACCGATTTTGCAATGAATTTGCTGAAAAATGCACATTGTATGGTGAAATTCAGGGCAAAGATCCACTATTCTGCAAGATGACAGCCACATACCAAATTTAAAAATCTGCAGTGTGTCCTGAAATCTGCATGAATTTATTCTGCAACACATTGATTAGCTTTTTGAAAACCTATTCACATATATTGTATTGTAATTTGGCACAGATTTTTTATGTGGAATTGCATAGAAAATGTCTGATCTGTGCTATTTCTGTGCACTATTTGTGCGGTTTAAAGGAGATTTTTTATCTATTGCCTGCAGCCTGCTTCCATAAATAGAAGATTCATACCTACCTTCTTCCAGTCGCTCTGGTCTTCCTCACTTTCTCCCGCATGTCCATGTTCCGGTCTTTGGGCTGTTTACATCTAATGGTTCATGGTCACATGTTTTGCTGCTTCCAATAACTGACTTCAGCGGTGGCATGGCCACAAGAGGCACATCACCTCTGAAGCCAGTTATTGGCTTAAACGAAGCATGTGACTACGCCCATGCAGCGCATGGACCGGGACCCAAACGTGCAGGGGCCAGGGCGGAGGACCTGAGCAGCTGGGATCAGTAAGTAAAAGGGGGAGGGTAACTACATTATAGGGGGGAAGATAGTGCAGATAGAGACTTGGGGCAAGGTAATGGAACTGGGGGAGGAATGGAAGGAGGAAATAGAACAGTTCAGAAGGAAGGGTGTAGGGTAAAAAATATACATCAACCTCTTAATTGTATGTACACTAATGCCATAAGTCTAACTAATAAAACTGGTGAACTGCAATTAGTCATGTGTGAGGAGGACTATGACATAGTCTGAGTAACTGAGACATGGCTGGATGATAGCTATGACTGGGCAGTTAATGTACAGGGTTACAGTTTGTTTAGAAAGGATCGCCAAAACCGGAGAGGGGGAGGGGTCTGCCTTTATGTAAAGTCCTGTCTAAAGCCCACACTCCGGGAAGATATAAGTGAGGGACATGAAGATGTGGAGTCACTGTGGGTAGAAACACATGGAGCCAAAAACAATAATAAAATACTAATAGGACTTTATTATAAGCCACCTAATATACCAGAGTCCACAAAAAATCTACCTCTAAACTAAATAGACAAGGCGGCAAATCATAATGAGGTCGTTATTATGGGGGATTTCAACTACCTAGATATAAACTGGGAAACTGAAACCTGTATATCTCATAAAGGAAACAGGTTCTTGGCAATAACAAAAGACAATTACCTTTCCCAAATGGTTCAGGACCCGACTAGAGAGACGTTCATACTGAAATTAGTATACCAATAGACCTGACAGAACAACAGATGTGCAGGTTGGGGGACACCTGGGAAATAGTAACCATAAAATAATAACCTTCCAATTGTCATTTAAAAGAGTGTTTCTTCAGGGAGGAACAAAAATACCAAACTTAAAAAAAGCTAAATTTAGCCAACTAAGAGAGGCCATAGGCCTAACTAACTGGGACAAAGTCCTCAAAAATAAAAATACAGCAACAAAATGGGATATTTCTAAAAGAATCCTAATATCTAATTGTGAGAGGTACATTCCTTATGGGAATAAAAGGGTAAGAAACAAGAAAAAAACAATGTGGATAAATAGAACTGCAAAGAAAGCAATAAATGACAAAAAGAAAGCATTTAAATCACTTAAACATGAGGGGAGCGAGGAAGCTAAAAATAGAATATGTAAAAGACAAATAAAAGCAGCCAAACTAGAGACCGAGAGATTAATCGCCAAAGAGAGTAAAACTAACCCTAAAATGTTCTTCAATTATATAAATGGTAAAAAGTATAAACCTGAAGGTGTCGGCCCCTTACAGAGTAATGAGGGGGGAGTTGCAGAGAGCAATGAGGAGAAAGCAAAGCTACTAAATATTTTTTTCTCCACTGTATTCACTGAGGAAAATAAACTGTCAGATGAAATGCAGAATATAAAAGTAAATTCCCCATTAAAAGTGCCCTGTCTGACCCAGGAAGAAGTACAGCGGCGTCTTAAAAAGATTAAAATAGACAAATCGCCAGGATCGGATGGCATACACCCCTGTATCCTAAGAGAATTAAGTAATGTCATAGCCAGATCCTTATTTCTGATATTTAAGGACTCTATACTGACAGGGAGTGTTCCACAGCAGTGATTTTCAACCAGTGTGCCTCCAGCTGTTGCAAAACTACAACTCCCATCATGCCCAGGCAGCCTACAGCTATCAGCCTACAGAAGGGCATGGTGGGAGTTGTAGTTTTGCAACAGCTGGAGGCACACTGGTTGAAAATCACTGTTCCACAGGATTGGCACATAGCAAATGTGGTGCCAATATTCAAAAAGGGTCCAAAAACAGTGTAAAGTAATTAACACAGAAAAGGACAGTGCACTGCTACAGATGGATCTGAATAGACTGGAGGCTTGGGCAGAGAAGGTGAGGTTTAACACTGAGGTTTAACACTGACAAATGTAAGGTTATGCATATGGGAAGGAATAATGGAAGTCACCAGTACATACTAAATGGTAAAATATTAGGTAACTCTGACATGGAAAAGGACCTAGGAATTTTAGTAAACAGCAAACTAAGCTACAGAAACCAGTGTCAGACAGCTGCTGCCAAGGCCAATAAGATAATGGGTTGCATCAAAAGAGGTATAGATGCCCGTGATGAGAACATAGTCCTGCCACTTTACAAATCACTAGTCAGACCCCACATGGAGTACTGTGTACAGTTCTGGGCTCCTGTGAACAAGGCAGACATAGCAGAGCTGGAGAGGGTTCAGAGGAGGGCAACTAAAGTAATAACTGGAATGGGTGGACTACAGTACCCAGAAAGATTATCAAAATTAGGCTTATTCACTTTAGAAAAAAGAAGACTGAGGGGAGATCTAATAACTATGTATAAACATATCAGGGGCCAGTACAGAGATCTCTCCCATGAACTATTTATCCCCAGGACTGTGACTGTGACAAGGGGACATCCTCTGCGTCTGGAGGAAAGAAGGTTTGTACACAAACATAGAAGAGGATTCTTTACAGTCAGAGCAGTGAGACTATAAAACTCTCTGCCTGAGGAGTTTGTGATGGTGAGTTCACTAAAAGAGTTCAAGAGGGGCCTGGATGGATTTCTGGAGGGTAACAATATTACAGGTTATAGCTACTAGAGATAGGTCGTTGTTCCAGGGAGTTATTCTGATTGCCCGATTGGAGTCGGGAAGAAATTTTTTCCCTTAAAGTGGGGAAAATTGGCTTCTACCTCACAGGGGGTTTTTTGCCTTCCTCTGGATCAACTTGTAGAATAACAGGCCGAACTGGATGGACAGATGTCTTTTTTCGGCCTTATAAACTATGTTACTATGTTATTTACGGAGGCAGGCTGGCCATTAGATAAAAAGTTTTTAATTCTGGAGAACCCCTTTAAGGATTTCAGTTACACAATTTAGGTCTCATGTCTAGAAACTGGATGACGAATCAAAGTCAACAATCGGCCATGATCTAAGGAGAATAATGGTACAGCCATAGGTTCATGTGTCCTGATGCAGTTTTGGAGTAGATCATTAAGGGAAGAGGAAGTATAAAGGGCAGATATGTATCCTCCTCTTTTTTTACATTCAGCCCTGCTTTTAACTCAGAAAACCATCAGGAAATCTGACCGTGTGGCCTTTCCCTTAATCATATGGCTCCTCTGTGTGGGCAGTGTGGTAGTATCTTTAGCAGATTTGTCAGCACAGAACGTCCTGCTTCATTTTTTTTACACATTCGTATGTACGAAAGTCATGTTTTTAAGTGTTCAAGTTTATCTTATCAAGAATTTTATATTTTTCTGTTACTTTTTGATATTACAGAATATTTTAGCAATGTATCTCGAATCCCTATGTTAAAGAAGAGTCAAAGCCAATAGGCTGGTAAGATCTTAAGGGTTGTATTTTCTCTGTACTTCATTCTTACCACATTATTGTCTTACCACATTTTTATATATATTTTCATGTTGTGCAACAGATCTCAAGATGGATGTCTCTCCTGTGTCTATGTGACTAATTATGATAGACCTTGTCCATGTTACTCTACCTACCCGATCATGTACAAAAACAAATCTTCAAGGAGCTGACTGTACATCAGATCTCTTCCCCAAAGTAAATATAGTATTTGTGGTCATTGTTTGACACTTTAGTGGTTCTTATGCTCCTCACAGGTGAAAATGCTCATATTACATATGATTCTAATATGGCTGCCCCCAGGCTCTGTGGAGAGGTTTAATAACCACGACAACGCTTCAGATTTCCTATGGTTTGCTGTTAAAGCCATCTGTTCAAACCATTCCAGGGATATATATGCAGGAAATGTTCTTAATGTCTCCCATAATTATAATCAAGTGGCTGAATCAAAAATACAAAGTGAAAATTGTAGAATCTTTCATGTTCTGTTCACATTTCAGGGCAATGAGTTTTTCTCTTAGTGAAATGCAATTTTCTGGCCAATCTCAACTTTAGCATTATGCTTTATGCTGGTACAGGGGTTGTGTACATAAGGTCATTGTCTGGTTGAAATGTGAATCTTCAGTCCATTCTGAGGTCTAGAGCACTCTGGATCAGGTTTTCAAGCTTCCCCAACCTGTCTATCTCAACCCTTCACACAGCCACTGCAAAACACCCCCACAGCATGGTGCTGCCACCACTATGCTTTACTGTAAGTATGGTATTAGGCAGGTTATGAAAAGTACCTGGTTTCCTCCAAGCTCAAACTTGGTTTCATCAGACCAGAGAATCTTGTTTCTCACAGTTTCTTTGTGTGTATGTGTTTTTTTGTTGTTGTTTTTTTTTTTTTTTTTGCAAACTCCAGACGTGCTTTCATGTGTCTTTCGCTGAAGAGAGGCTTATTTCTGGCCACTCTACCCTGAAGCCAGGATTAGTGGAGTGCTGAAGTGATGGTTGACGGTTGACCAGGGGCGTAGCAATAGGGGAAGCAGGGGAAGCAGTTGCTTTGGGGCCCAGACCCACAAGGGGCCCCTCAGGAGGGAGACTAATTGATTTTTTTTGTCAGGGCCCCCTCAACAGTATTATACAATGACATTATATACAGTGACACTATAGGAAACGGATGGAGCGGCTGTCAGGCCTTCTCTGGGAGAGCTCAATCTTGACTAGTCACAAGAGTGACGGTTGCATGTGAGTTGTGGGTTGCGAAGACGTTTCTGGGGGGGCCCCGTTCAAAAATTTGCTATGGGGCCCAGTTAGTTGTAGTTACGCCACTGCGGTTGACCTTCTGGAAGTTTCTCCAATCTGTACACAGGATCTTTTGAGCTCAGCCAAAGCGACCACTAGGTGCTTGGTCACCTCTCTTACTCAGGCTGTTCTACCTCAATTAACTTAGTTTGGAGGGGCAACCAGGCTCTTTCATTCTAGGAAGAGTGGAGGCCACTGTGCACTTGGAAACTTGCAGTGCAGCAGAAATGTTTGTATCTTTCACCAGATCTGTGCCTACATACAATCATGTCTCTGAGCTCTACAGGCAGTACTTTCCTCCTCATGGCTTGGTTTTTACTCTGATATGCATTACCAGCTGTAAGACATTGTGCAGAGAGGGTTGTGTCTTTCCAAATCATGTCCAAGCAACTGAATTTACTATAGGTTGACAATCAAGATGTAGAAACATTTGAAAGATAATGAAATAGGAGACCCCAGAGCTAAATTTCAAGTGTCATAGCAAAGGGTATAACCATACAATATTTTTTCCTTGTTACAAAATTTCAAAAAATTTAAAAAATTCAATTTTCACTTTCTCTTGTTTTTTTTTCAGTGATCAGCAGATGACACACTAAAGTTAACAGGAGCTAATCAAAACTATTAACCCCCTCTACACTAGGCTACAGAGTTAATTATCTTGACCCCTCCATTTCATTAAACCACCAGGGAAGGATTAATAAGTAGAACTTATTTTTGTCTAATTTTCTGTTGTCTAATCCTGGAGCACGTCTTATAGTCAGGTGCATCTTGACTATGCCATAACCAGCCTAGTGTTGTTTTAAGCCAACAGTAGATTCAACACGGCATTTGACAAATGCTGAAGTGAGAGACCAGTCACTGAGCAGCATAGCGTTCATATGGTACATCAGTATTAATAAATCTATCTCAATATTTGAACTGAAAAGGGCATATTGACATATTTTAATTGACTTGCACTCTGATATTCCTGTCTTGTCTCCTCTCTGATTATCTTTCCTCTCCAGATATATTAATCTTTTTATTTAATATTGATTTTCCTTTTCATATAGATATTTTATTTTTAATTATTTTATACTACAGTTGTGCTGTCAGAATGCCTTCTGTTTACAAGGTTTATTGATGTCCATGTTTGAGTCTGGGAGAATGGAGCAAGTCATTATGTTTGGTGGCAGCTTGGTTCCCTCCAATTAATGCCTTATGCATCTCTATGATATAGGTTTGCTTGTACATGATCTTTTTATGCTACAAACCAAGCATTACAATGTTTTCTTTATTATCAGTCATTGAAAATTGTAAAAAAATTGCTGAATTATACAGAAATTATCCATGAAAGTGATAATTTGTAAGTGTATGTTATGATCATTCCTGCCTGCATTACATAGTAGTTTTTTCTGCCATTGTCATAAAAGTCATGTAAACTGTCTAAATCCTAACTACTGTATATATGGCACAAAAAAGAAAACTGAAAGGCAAGAAGACCACAGGTTTAACAATCCTGCAGCACTTGTACATCAGCTTAGAAATTTTAAGATCAAGCTGTAAAATAATTTTTAAACCAAAGAGCAAGTTCACAGATGCAACATTTCAACTCTTGCACACCCCGTCTCAAGAATGCACACAGCTCTGGTGTTGTTTGAAATGTTAAATCTGTAACATTCAGAGATTAAATCTGCTGATAAATCCTGTGAATGTGCTATATTCAGAACTTTTCTGTCAATTATTATTTTTTCTCTCAAAATAAGGAAATTAAAGAAACGGAAAAAACAATCTTCAGTAAAAATCCACTGATTTATTCACCCAATGAACAGCAACATTTCAGTATCACTAGGGAAGTATATCATATATTATTATCAATATATTATTATTTTTTTCCTTTTTATGTAAAACTCTGTATTGATACTAATATCATTATAAGTAGTAATGAGTGGCGTATTCAAAAAATTTGATTTGGCTACTTAGCCAAATTTTGCAAAACAATTTTTCTTTGTAAGTAGTGGGTGCAATGACATGGATTGGAATTGTTCTTCTTCCCCATCATTGAACCCCTCAGATGCTGCGTTCATAGCTGATTGCGGCATTGATATTACAGTGTAACATAAAAAAATAGAAAAAATCACACTTACCTCATCTATTTGATTGCAAAGATTGGAGATCTAGCTCAAAATTTTGTATGGTGTGTGTTCGAGCATTCACGCTGCCCGGCACAGTGATGTCATACGTCACCGTGCATGGGATGTCATCTGAGATCTTCAATCAAGATGGCAGCAGCCAGCTCTTCTTCCTCAAACAGATGAGGCAAGTATGTATTTTTTATTTTTTACCATCATTCAGCATGAGGAAATTTGGCTTTGTGGCGAATCGGATTTTCATTGAAATTCAGATCGAATTCCACTTTGTTCGGACCAATTCACTCAACACTAATTATAAGCATCATAGTTCCATTACTAATATTATGCAACTCCAAATGTCCTGCTTTTCTTGATGCACCAATTCAATCTTGAGACCCACCACTAGGGGGAGTTTACTGCCGATTAATGGGAGCAGTATAAACTCATCGTCAGTGAGCTCCATCTAGTGGCTTCTACAAGAATCCAAAATTTTACTATTAATCGATTGAAAGAGAAGTGTCATTGTGTGCATTACTGCAGTCAACCCAGATCCGTAGAGAAGAAGTAAAGAGATATATTTAAAGGCAAGGTTATCTCAACTGTTCTTTCACACTGTGTTTTGTAGAATCAGTATACATCAGAAGGGTTTCCCAAAGTATACCTCCTGTGCATACCTCTAATGGATTGCATTGTACTGGCACACAGTGGCACTGGTCAACCATAGACCCCCATTTTAAACAAAAACGTGTAGAAATTATATATATATTGTGGTGATGTGTACTGGAAAGCTGGAAGGGGTGTGTATCTCACTCAGGTTCCTCAACTGGGTGAGATGAATAAAATCCAGGTAGACGGTACTGGCTTCAGCAAACTTAGTTGCTGGAGCTATTTTGATAGTAATAGCTGGGCTGGATTTTATTTGGGTTGGGAAGGTAGGTCGGCAGTGGGACCTTTCCAACCCACCCAATTCCAGGGCATGTCTTTTCTCTGGCCTGAGGAGATCCCAGGTGAGGCCAGCTGGTGTAATCTGGGAGGGGTAAGTAATCCTCCAGTGTGTCAGTCTGGGGAGAGGAACTGACCCTGGAAGAGGGTTGAAGCCTGTGAGGCTTGTGTGGTCTCAGCCAGGCGGGCTGAGGGGCCACAAGGCTCAGTGTAGCCGGATCTCTCCCAGGGCGTGTGCCATTTGGTGAGGTCACAGCCTGGAAGCTGCTGACCAGACGGCTGAGATAGCCATTTCAACAAGCAACAGTGTGTGAACAGTGTTTTTCTGTAGGTGAGTTAGCTGGAACCTGTATTAGTCAGAGCCCAGCCGGGCAGGTGTTATTTTTATGTTTTTGTTTTGCGTGCTGGTGCCAAAAAGTGCCAATAAAATAGTGTTGGACTTTAAAAAAAAACCAGCGTGTTGGAGAAATTGTGTGATGTGACCCCCTGAACCTGTGACGATCCCTTACATATGGTGGAGGATGCGGGCATGTTGTTGCCAAAAAGGACATGTTGATGCGGGCTAGTGTCCATGCTGAAAAGGGCAACAGCTGGTTGCTAGGGGCAACGGCGTGGAAAAGAGCAGGTGCAGCTAAAAGTGTTGCTGTGAACCCGTGTTAAAGGGCCGGAGGCCTGGTGTTGGAAAAGATGCAGCTGTTAATCTGCTAAACTGGACTTTTTTTTTTTTTTGCTATATTGCAAGTAAAACTTGCTGAAATTTAAAGGACCAGTATCCCAAGTAAAAGACTGCCCTGTTGAAAATGTAGTTTTTTTTTTTGTTGGGGGTCACCTGGTGCCATGGAACAGTTCATAAACCTGCTGATGCAGACCTACCTGCAGCAGGACTGTGCCATAATGGAAGACTATGGGATCAGGAGATCTGATAAAGACAGTGAAAGGTCCTGTGAGTTGGTAATTGGAGGAATCCCGCTGGGGGTCAGTCTAGATTCCCGCCAACAAGTGTCTCGGGTTATGCCCACGGTTCTGGACTTTCTAGAGAGGGGGCCAGAGACAGAGACCACAGTGTCTCTGACATTTGAAACAGACTATAGTTCTGTGCAGTGGGAGCTGCTTAAATGTGAGACCCTGGGGGTGGAGTTCGTGCTGGGGACAGACTTTCCATGGTTTTGGCAGCTGTGGAATGGCGAACGTTCTTTGAATGGTGCGGCTGGAGAACTGAGGGACAAGTCGACAACCAAAGCGTTCCCCATAGCAACCACTGGTTTGAGGAGACTATAGCTGATCCTGTGACCAGGAACCAGGGGCTGGAGGTTCCCAAGATCCCGAGGAAGGAGGAGGACCTCCGTGGAGATGTCTCTGGAGAGCAAGCGCCCTCATCTAATGGGTGTGTCGACACCGTGACAGCAGCTGGTAAGACTGTTCCTGTTTGTGTATTTGCCATAGACAATGTAATAAAGAGAGAGGCTCTGGAGGTTGGGCATGGTGCTGATCGGTGCCCTGGTGCCTCAGAAGCCGTGGACTATGGTGAGAGTCGGCGGCAGTTGCTACCTGCCAAGCCGGTATGTGTTGCGATCTCGGGACTAGAGACTGCGACCAAATTGTGTGACATGGTTGTGGATGGCAGTCCAGTACAAGCCTTATTGGATGCCAGGAGCCAGGTGAGCCTGGTACATGCCAGCCTGGTGACTGGGGACTATGTGCTGGACAAACACATAAGTGTGATGAACATTGATGGGGATAGCAAGCTCTATCCTGTGGCTCTCGTTGAGTGTGAGACTTCAGTCGGGACTGCGACTTATGAACTCGGGGTTGCAAGTAGGCTCCTGTATGATATGGTGGTGGGCCTTGACTTCCCCTTGTTTACAGAGTTGTGGGGAAATGGAGACCTTGCTGCAGAACCTGTGCCTGTCCCTTTAAATATAGCTATAAGGGAAAAGACTATGGGAAACAATGGGGCAGAGAAGGTGCAGAGTGACTCTGTCCGCATACTGGAAATGCATAATGGAAATGTGGGGTCATGTAAGAGATGTGGTGATGATGATGATGATTACATGCCCTTTTCTTTTCAGGTTGTCGGGGAAGAAGCTCCCCCTACTGGTAAAAATGTGTATAATGAAAAATGCTGAATAATGTTGAGAACACACAGCGGAGAGAACCCGCTGTAGGGAATATGCAGGAAAGTGTGGCAGTGTTACAGGGTGTGCCACACATACCAGCTGAAGATAAACAGTCTCCACTGTGTTCTATGGTTGCTGAGCTTGGATGCAGCGTTCATGAAGGTGTTATAAATGTAAACCATTCAGGTGCAAGAGAGCCTGAGTGGGTTCAGGACATGAACCTGGATACTGTGGAAATTGTCTCATTTGTGTCCGTAGAGGTCAGGAATGAGACTGACAAAAGTGGTATAGCAAATGGGTATGCTGTGACTGATGGCAGCTCCAAGAGTGGGGTTGCCCTGTTAGTTTCTCGGGAAACTGGTGTGGTTGCTGGTAGCAACCAGATGTCAGTGGTCAGTAATAACCTAGAGAATAACACCACTAAGACAGATGTCTATGGTAGACAAGGGGGTGTAGTAGAACTGCCTGACCGACTGCTGGAAGATCAGTATAGCTGCAAACATGAGGATGATTTCTCTGACTCTACACAGACCCTAGATATGCTAGAAAAGACACTAGTTGACCTCTTAGAGCAAATAGAGAAGTTTTCAGAAGATCTGAAAGATCTACTGCCTGTTGTCAAGGAGAAGACCAAAGGCTCCAAAGAAACACCGAAAACTGCAGGAGACACAGAGAAAGTGCTTAAAGAGACCTGGAGTGGAAGTCTCTCTGCATTTCCAAAAGAGAACGATGGTATTCCTACATCTGCTGTGGCAGCAGAGAAAAGCAGAAACTGCATGGCGCAGAGAACCAGCTGTGTAATAGACATTGCTCATCTAGTACAAAGGAAGGTAAATAGAAAACCTGAGGAAGAGAGTCCTCTGAAAGAGGCCAAGATGCCCGAGCCAGAGCTTGTTGAGAATGGGTCTGGAAGCGGTTATGCTGCAGGGCCAGCCAAGGTAGAGAAGATGGAAGAAGTTCCTGCTGAACAAACTGAGGCTGATGTGGATACAGAGGCCAAGAGACTCATGGCCATGAGTAGCCAGGACCTGGTTATGAAAGACGTCTGCTCCATTGTCAACACTTTCCAGGATGCCAACAGCCTTCTGGGGAAGAATTACGGGGAGACGCCCGACCAGTGTACAGATGCTGTCTACTACTCTGGCATGGCTCCGCTGGAGCTTATACAAATGGAGACCCATGTCCTGGGTAAACCGCTGGAAGAATTGCCAGAAGATGAAGAGTCAGATAAGGGCTCCCATATCCCCAGTGCCTCCAACCTTGATGAGAAAGAAGGGGAGGAGTTAAAAGTGCTGGTATATGGTGCCATATCCAAGAGGGATGAGAAGGCTGGAGAAGCTAAAGCCGATGAGTGGAAGAAGTCCTCAGGTGCTGCAGAGGTCACAGGGGCGGAAGAAGAGTCTGCTGAAGTGGAAAAAGCCACTGAAGAAGCAGAGGACTCTGAAACTGCCGCCAAACCTACGGAGAACAGTACTGAAGAGAAGACTGAGCACAGAAATAGAGCTTCTGATCGTTCCAGAACAAGCAGAATCAAGCGTGCGCAGCTGAAAAAACGCCGGAAAGCAAAGAAGAAAGTGGCTGGAAACATCCACAGGTGGGAGCTACAGTGCAAACAGCTCAGTCAAGGGCTGGAGCAGTCCCGGAAAGGGCAAGAGCCAAAGAAACCGAGAGAACGAGATAAAAAAGTGCAGGAGCGTGTCATCACTCATAAGAGAATAGAAAGAGAGGGTCTTGATATCAGTTGGGGACTGGACTCCCTTAGACACTACCTACAGAATAGGAAGTTGGTGCTGATAACAAACCAAATCCTGCTGGCCTGGATATGGCAAAATAGAGGGAAAGCATGTGTTCATCTGGGAGGGATAAGTAATCCTCCAGTGTGTCAGTCTGGGGAGAGGAACTGACCCTGGAAGAGGGTTGAAGTCTGTGAGGCTTGTGTGGTCTCAGCCAGGCAGGCTGAGGGGCCACAAGGCTCAGTGTAGCCGGATCTCTCCCAGGGCGTGTGCCATTTGGTGAGGTCACAGCCTGGAAGCTGCTGACCAGACGGCTGAGATAGCCATTTCAACAAGCAACAGTGTGTGAACAGTGTTTTTCTGTAGGTGAGTTAGCTGGAACCTGTATTAGTCAGAGCCCAGCCGGGCAGGTGTTATTTTTATGTTTTTGTTTTGCGTGCTGGTGCCCAAAAGTGCCAATAAAATAGTGTTGGACTTTAAAAAAAACCAGCGTGTTGGAGAAATTGTGTGATGTGACCCCCTGAACCTGTGACGATCCCTTACAATATATATATATATATATATATATATATATATATATATATATAGATTATTGGATGTCTCTGTATGGAATACAGCAACAGACTTCACTATTCTATACTGCAAAGAAAAACTACATAATATACCAGCTGAATGGAGGCCAAATGGACACAACGTATGGATACAACAAAAAATGAAAACCACAACTCACCCGCAATCACGAGAAACTGTCTGTATGTGGAGGCTAAGGGCCTGAGAGCTTCTATTGGCTGATAAAGGTCATGTGACCTTGGCTAATGCATTTTTTGGGAATATCTCAGGAACGGTAAGTCCTGGAGAGCTGAGACCCGGTCTAAAACCTTCCTGGACACCTGATGTACCTGTGTGCCAAATTTTGTGATTGTAGCTGCGACAGTGCGGATTCCTTTAGCGGACATACACACATACATACATACATACATGCACACATACATACACTCAGCTTTATATAAAAAATATATATATATATATATTATGATTTAGGATTAAAGGATTAAAGGGGTTGTCCAACCCCTTTGTAGATATAGCCCAGAGTCTGCTCTGTGTAAAGAAAGAAAGTCACTTACTTCCTCCCTGCTGTTTCCAGCTCCTTGTGAACTGGAAGTGTGTTGTCCCATCCATCATCGCGTGGACTGTTGCGACCATTCACTGGCATTAGCAGACACAGACTGCTTGGGGGGCACATGACTGCTGAAGCAAATGAATGTTTGCAGTGGTCCACATAACGATGGATGGGACTTCACACTTCTGTTCTAAAGGGAACTTGAAGCAGTGGAGATGACACTGTTGGCTCTGAAAGTGCCTTTCTTTCTTCAGAGCAGATTCTGAGCCATTGCTCTCCCATGACGGATTTTCTTTACCATCAGGAAACAGCTGCCATATAAAACTTTTATTTACATATATTTAAAGAGAGGATTTCACATTCTACGTAAAAAGAACGACCGACCTGTCAGAGATAAAATATGTGCTGAAACAGCATCATTCATTTCATGTTAATTTCTGTATTTTGAACCACATTTCCTTCATGTTTTCCGTTCTGTGCCACGAAAACACTGATCTACAAGCATCACAATTTGCTTTATCTTTTTCCAAGTTGTGCTTAGTAAGCACTTTTGCTTCCCTGTTACATTTCATCTTTCTTTTTTTCTGTCAAGCTGCCTGCTGGTTGCTATTTAGTTCTGATGTGTAGTATTTATTTAGAACATGTACATTCCTTTTTAGCTTAATACAGACTGTCTTTACAAAAGATTACATCTTGGCACAACAGCACTAAAAGTCCTCCTTATACTTAAAGGGAACCGGTCACCAAAAAAATGCAAATTGATATTGAGATCTGATTGATATTGAGATTTGTGGGAAAAGATTCTGTATAACTTGTATTTTATTCATTAAAATCTCTGCTTATGTGTCCAGTGGGCAGATCTACTCAGTGAATGACAGTCTCTATTTGGACCACATTACCGTCATGATTTTCAACAGCCTCTTGTCTTTGCAGGGTTTGGCACACAGTCGTCTTAGGTTTCTCACCTTTAAATTATTCCTCCCTCCTGGTGCCCCAACAGTATTATTCACTGCTATCCCCAATACTGTGCCCACTGTACTCCCCAACACTCCCCAAATACTATACTTATATACTATAGTATACTATACTATACCCCCCCATAGTAATAGTACATCCCCAAAGACCCACCAATAGTAATAGTTCTCTCCCAAACTGCCCCTATATTAATATTGCTGCCTAGAATACCACAAATAGCAATAATGTTCCCCAAGAGTGACCCCATTAGAAGCAATACCCTCCATATTTTGCCCAATACTAATTGTTGAATTGTTGCAGTATTAATGCCACAATAGTGTCCCCAGTAAAAATAGTGTCCCCCGTAAAAAATAAGGCCCCCTATAGTGCCCCTAGTAGTAACAAGGCTCCTCCACAAGGCAACCCAATAGAGCCCCCAGTAGTAAGGCCCTCTATAATGGCCCTAGTATTTTTAATGTCCCCTGTAGTATCCCCAGTAGTCAGAATGACCCCTGTAGTTATCCCCAGTATTTATAAAGCCCCTTGTAATGCCCCTTGTATTATAATTCCCCACATTATAATGCCCCCATAGTTCCCCCAGTATTATAATTCCCACCTGTAGTGTCCCTTGTATAATAATTCTCCCCTGTAGTGCTCTAGCCTGTAATGACCTTCTGTAGTGCTCCAGCCCATATTGCCCCTCATGTAGTGCACCGACCTGTGGTGCTCCAACATGCATATGTGTCTTTTCATATACTGTACATAAACTTCTGGTTTCAACTGTATATTTATGGTGAAATATTGAATCCAAAACACTTTTTTATATGGTGAACACCTCCATTACTCACACCACTGCATTGTATCCCCTATTGCCAACCCAGCATATTTGGAACTAACTTGATTACATCTGCAATAGGAAACAAGAACCAATCCCCTGCAAATATCAGGGACCAGACCGGGACATTCAAAATCGGAGCAGAGATACTGCATCTAACTTCACCAACTGCACGCCGAGCTGTGTTGATATATGGCAATAAGTAATATTGAATTGGTATATTCACATCCATACATGTCAGTCAATCATCTTGCTAACATACAACCCCAGTTTTGTATGGCCGTTTATGGATTTTTTATGGATTCTTAATAGACTATTTTAGCTACTTTTTATCTTGATTCTTATTGCGAGGGCCCCACAAATGTATATGCTTTTCTTGTGTTTTGATGTAATTTACCAATTCTACTAGCGATATCATACAGTAACTCATTGAGTTTTATATATCTACTAGCAGTAGGACCCGGATTCGCCTGGGTATAGTTCATCTATTTTGTTTAATGTTTGTGTCATTAAAAGATATTGACAGCATCCTACATAAGAGTGAACTCTAAAGCACCCCGCCCCCTTAACAGTGACCTCCACAGCAGCCCACCCCCTTAACTTTGACCTTCAAAGCAGCCTGCTTCTTTAACTGTTTAAGAAAAGATGATTGAACTCAGGGAGATCAACCATCATCACCACAGAGACACCATCACGAGTCTCAACGTTGGTGAATCTAAAACAAGGCTCCCTGGGGAAAGCAATATGCAAATCAAAAAGAACACCACGTGTCTCAACGATGGTCAAAACTAGCCAGGCCTTTCACCAGGAAGGAACAACCAAGGGAAAGGCAGTCTCCAAAAGGAAACCACCTATGCCAAAGCATGGTATCCATCCACAGCGGCCTGACAAGCTTCCAATCGAATTCCTTTTCTTACGGAGCATTATTGTCTTTAATTGACATTATATAAAACTACCACAGAATTTTTTTTTAAATCAAATCGGTTTTTATTGGCTTTTTGTTTTACATTTTGAGAACAACACAAAAAAAGGACAAAAGAACAACATATTTGTATAAGGGCCATATACAATGTAAAGGCATATAAAAAACAGTACTTGCCCTGCAAGGGCCCATTACACATGAGATATATACCAACCAAACCGCCCAACATACCCTCCCTCCCACCCCCCCGGAACCACACGCGATACACCCCAATCCCCCCCTCTCCTTTGTCTTTGGCCCATTCATAGCAGTATAATTGCGTTTGTACGCCATTGAAACTTACTCAATTACCCAGAGGCATGGGCTATACAATATGCCTCCTCACATGGGAAAGCAAAAGCCGCCCTGAGGGCAGACCTGGGACCTCCATCCTAGGACCCCAAATGGAATCAAATTTTTTCAATGTTCCCCTTTTCTGATATACTCTCCTCTCCATGCTTATTATGACATTCATGCGGGCTATAAATTCCTCTTCAGATGGTACACTGGTGGATATCCAGTATTTCGCTATAAGTTTCCTAGCTTGATATAGTAACCTCTGGATTCCTAGGCTGATCCCTTCATTGGCGTCATCTTGGAGCAAACCCAATAAACATATTTTCGGTTCTGCTGGTAGTCTTATTTTATATACTGTAAATATAATGTTCAAGACATCACTCCAAATGGGCCCTATGGCCGCACACTCCTAGAACATATGTAACAAGTGCGCTTCATGGCGAGCACATTTAGGACATGTAGATGTGTCACGTATCCCCAGCTTATGAAGGAGCAGAGGTGTTCTATACACTCTATGAATGAGATACAACTGTGACAGTCTATATGTCTCACAGAGTGAAAGTGATGGCCCCAATGACAAGACCTCTGTCCATTGTTCCTTAGTTAACGGACCCACATCTCGAGACCATTTATCCTGTACAGTCAGTGGGAACCTATCTTGATAAAATGATAATACTACCTTATAGAATACTGAAATTGCTCCCCTAGTTCCCTCTCCCTTTCTAATTTGCTCAGCAAACAATGAGGCATGAATGGTCAGATCACGTCTTGCCTTGTGTTGTCAAGGCGTGTCTAAGTTGGAGATATTGATAAAAGAGTGAGTTTGGTAACTGAAACTCCTCTCTTAACTGGTCAAAGGATTTAAAGACCCCATTACAATATAGTTGTGATAGCCAGTTTACTCCTTTTGTTTCCCATGTCCCAAAATCTGTCAAGCATTTAAGTTCCGGGAGTCTTGGATTAGACCACAATGGAGTCAAGGCACTACATCCCTGGACTCTAGTTATGTCTTTTAGTTTTTGCCACAACTTAGTAAAAAGTGTTACACTAGGAATAGCCTCTGGTGGCCGGACATGGAGCCAAGTTCCAGAATATATCCTGGTGGTTTACCTCCTGAAAGGTATGATATTAAGGTTCCTATGGGGCCTAGACCACTTTGTGGACCCCATGCCTTGCACTGTTGTGCCTGTGCCGCCAGGAAATACAACTATGGATTGGGGATTGCCAACCCTCCACTATCCTTGTCTCTTTGTAATGTTTCTAGATGTATCCTTGGGAGCTTATTATTCCATATGAGGGACCTGAACAGTCCCTGAATCTTATAAAATACCGCATAGGTATCCATACAGGGCTGTTGTAATATGTATAGGAATTGCGGCATCAACACCATCTTGACTAAGTTGGCCCTACCTATGATGGATAATGGGAGTTTACACCAGCTGGCCACCTTCACTGCACTTCTGTCCAGGAGTGGAAGCACATTCATAGAGATATAATCCTGCGGATGGGAAGTGACTTGAACTCCCAGATATTTAAAGGAGTTGGCTATTTGCAGCGGAACTATTTTATCTACCAGAGAATTTTCTGTCGGGCCCAAGGGGAGCAGAACCGACTTGTCCCAATTAATGGACAAGCCCGAATAGGAGCCATAATTACCGATTAGCTGCATAACATATGGTAGTGAGTGTTCTGTCTTACTCAAAAATAGCAGCATGTCGTCTGCATAGAGGGCAATTTTTTCTGAAATAGTCCCATATTTGAAGCCTGTCACCTCCGGATCCTGTCGGATCAGCTGGGCCAGGGGTTCCATTGCTAGTGCAAACAGCAGGGGTGACAAAGGACACCCCTGCCGTGTGCCCCGTTCCAAATCAAATGCAGCAGACACCAGCCCATTAGTCCTTACTCAGGCCTTCAGACTATCATATAGTAGTCGCACCCATGATGTGAAGTTGGGCCCAAAGCCCATAACGTCCAACACTCCCCACAGGAACTTCCACTCGACGCTGTCAAAAGCTTTAGCAGAGTCGAGTGAAAGAACCGCATCCCCCCCCCCTCGTCAGTTCTGGTCATTTGCAAGTTAAGGTACATCCACCTTATATTAATTGCAGTAGACTTTCCAGGCATTAATCCGGTCTGATCGCCATGCACCAGATGTAGGATCACCTTCATTAGCCTATTGGCTAACATTTTGGCCAGAAGTTTGACATCAGTACATAACAATGAAATCGGACAATAGGAGTCCGGGTATAGGGGATCTTTCCCTGGCTTGGGTAATAGCATAGAGTCTGGCAGTCTACCCTCAATTGCAGCCTCCTCAAACACACGCAACATATGTGGTATCAGAAAATCTTTGTACTGCTTAAAGAATTCCCCTGAAAGCCCGTCTACCCCCGGGGCTTTCTCATTGGAAAGATCCCTCACTGCTTCTTCCAATTCCTCTACCCCCAGCGGTTCTTCCAGGCTCTCTCTCTCTGCTCCGTTGTTAAAACGGGGTCATCTACATAGATAGTCTCAGTATCTATAACCCTAGCCTGTAGAGATGATGTCAACTCCCTACTCTTAACTTTATGACGTTGAATACGCTTTATGAAAAGCCCTCTTACATATGCTTTAAAAGCATCCCATACTAACAGTGGGGGCGCTGAAAAACTGCCACAGAATTAGTCTAAACTTAAAGTCATGTGAGTTACATCAGCCTCTACAACAACATTGGCTAAGCGTCACAATCGAAATCATATTAACTCACACAAAAACTGTCTTAGGGCTCAATCACACGACCGTGGTTTGGTTCCGCATCCGAGCCACATTTTTTGCGGCTCAGGTGCAGACCCATTCACTTCAATCCAGCCGCAAAAGATGCGGACAACACACGGAGTTTCTCCGTTCCGTGGCCCCACAAAAATTATAGATCATGTCCTATTCTTGTCCGTTTTGCGGAAGGCATACTGGCAGCATCCATGTTTTGTGGATCCGCAATTTGCGGACCACAAAACACGGCACATTCGTGTGAACGAGCCCTAAGTGCAACAAGAGCCAACAGACAATGGCTCCTGTAGTTTGGCGGTTAGGTTGCTAATGGTATTTTTTGGCAAATAATAGGAAAGAACGGGCTGAAAATTCCCACTGAAGACATAGTCTATCACGTTCACCGAGTCACAGGAGGCGGCTGTGCAAAATTTTGTGTTTGTAAATGCGACGGTGCGGATTCCTTTAGCGGACGTACATATATACACTCAGCGTTATATATTAGATCAATGATTTTATTATTGGTTTTCTATTTCCTACTTTTTGATACTATTAGTTTTATACACAATATACTTTTTGACCTTTATAACCCAATTAGTGTGTTCCAGTCATCTTGATGTTCCCTTTTGTATGGTCTCATGGATGACCATTAACACTGAGCACCTGCTATTATCCACAATTTAACAGCAGTGAGCCACTGACTTCTATTTGTTATAATATTACATTACTTTATAAGATTTACTTTAATGTACTTTCACCTAGCTAAGTTCAGTCATACATTTCTTCACACCAAGCTGCTTGCCTATTGCAGATTCAGGCTTCCCTGGTGCAGGTCTACAATTTTGTTTCTGGTGTCCTTCAACAGACCTTTGGTCTTCACCATAGTGGAGTTTGGAGTGTGACTGTTTGAGGTTGTGGACAGGTGCCTTTTATACTCATAACAAGTTCAAACAGGTGCCATTACTACAGGTAATGAGTGGAGGACAGAGGAGCCTCTTAAAGAAGAAGTTACAGGTCTGTGTGAGCCAGAAATCTTGCTTGTTTGTAGGTGACCAAATACGTATTTTCCACCATAATTTGCAAATAAATTCTTTAAAAATCAGACAATGTGATTTTCTGAATTTGTTTTCTCATTTTGTCTCTCATAGTTGAGGTCTACCTATGATGTCAATTACAGGCCTCTGTCATCTTTTTAAGTGGGAGAACTTGCTCAATTGGTGGCTGACTAAATACTTTTCCCCACATTGTATATATATATATATATATATATATATATATATATATATATATACATATGCAAATTAGCAGAAAAATAGACTTTCTATGCCACTATGGTTTGCAATATAACAGTAAGTCTCTTTATGAAGAAATTTTCCTATTCATAAAAAGCAGCCACCGGGCTCTTAGCTATTGCAGAAATGAGACATCATTCAGCAGATGTTGGGTATGATGAACATTTCCTTAACACCTATTTACCCCAAGATAAACTCTTCACATACTTCACTAACACAAAGAACATGGTGATTACAGGGCCCATTTTGTTGTATAGTACAAAATAATTGCGGTTACTTTTCAGAGTGAAATATCTTTTATATTGATTGAACATTAGTAGTGTTCTGTTGTGCTGAGTTAAATACTGCTGTTTTTATAGCTTTTAGTTTTTGCTTCCATCAGACATCTAGATGGAAGAGAAGAAAAAACTACATTTCGTAATTGTAACATGATGTTCCTTTATTTTTGAGCTCTCAAATTGATTTCTGGAATTTGTTTTCCTGTATTCAGAAGTATTCAGTATACAAGTCCACACAGAAATTACTATTAGACTAGCTGCACACTTTGTGGATTAAGCACGTTTTGTTTATCCGTGGATTCTTGTGCAGCATAATAGACTAACAGTAAAGTGTATGAGATTAGAAAAATGTCATCTAGAGCTTTTTTTGACCGTGTGGAAATTGACCTGCTGTGCGGATTTAGAAATCTGCAACGTGTCAATTATGCTTGCAATTTTTGGTGCGGATTTGACCCTTCTCAATAAAAGGCAAAACCACATCAAATCTGCAACGAAAACAGCAAGTAGCACGTACGACTTTTGGTGCTGTTTTGAAATTTGTGTGGAACTTTTCTTTACCTGCACGCGTACCCTTAGGCCTCATGCACACGACCGTATGTATTTTGCGGTCCACAAAAAACATATCCGCAAAAATACGGATGACGTCCCTGTGCATTCCATATTTTGCTGAACGGAACAGCTGGCCCCTAAAGAACAGTCCTATCCTTGTCTGTAATGCGGTTCTATTGTAGTTCTATTTTTTTGCGGAATGGAAATACGGACATATGCAAACAGAATGCGTTTTTTTTGCGCACCCATTGAAATGGAAGGTTCGAAATACGGTCCGCAAAAAATACGGAACGGACATGGAAAGAAAATACATTCGTGTGCATGAGCCCTTATAGTATATGATGCGTTCTAACCCTGGAAGAAATATGTCCACCTTGAGAATACAAAATAGATGAGGCAGGCAAGCTGCCAAGCTACCAACAAGGCGATAGATACATCATTCTGGCTATGTTCACGTGGCTAAAATTTACCACTGATTAAGCATTGAAAAACTGGCATTTTCTACTGCTGAAATACACATTTAAAACTCCATTCACACACACACACACCAGTTTCAAAGCTTGTACATAAGTAGAGTTTTTGATTGTGGATTCCATAGAAGTCAATGTGAAAGCAGAAAAAACTCAAAAAATCTTCTAAAGCACTTGTAAAATCAGTTTTTTCTGAGACACGCCTCCTGAGCTGTGATAGGGAGAGCTGAGGCACGCTCCCTGAGCTGTGATAGGGAGAGCTGAGACACGCCTCCTGAGCTGTGATAGGGAGAGCTGAGACACGCCTCCTGAGCTGTGATAGGGAGAGCTGAGACACGCCTCCTGAGATGTGATAGGGAGAGCTGAGACACGCCCCCTTAGCTGTGATAGGGAGAGCTGAAACACGTCTCCTGAGCTGTGATAGGGAGAGCTGAGACACGCCTCCTGAGCTGTGATAGGAGGAGCTGAGACACGTCTCCTGAGCTATGATAGGGAGAGCTGAGACACGCCTCCTGAGCTGTGATAGGGAGAGCTGAGACACGCCTCCTGAGCTGTGATAGGAGGAGCTGAGACACGTCTCCTGAGCTGTGATAGGGAGAGCTGAGACACGCCCCCTGAGCTGTGATAGGCAGAGCATGGACACACCTCCTTAGCTGCAGCAGAAAAGACACTCCCCTTGAGCGGCCATCTTGATATAAATCTAGCAAAGCAATGAATGTGGAGATCTCTGGATCCATGTGAGGTACAGGGCTGGTTCTAGCTTTGTTAAAAAGAGGTTGTCATGTTCTATATGATGTCTGATTTTCATTTTTTACATTATTTGTGGGATAACCCCTTTAAAGGAATATTCCACCATTGTTCTTTCTTTTTTCTTTCTTTTGTTTTTCTTCACCGTTTACCATGCGGTAAAAATAACATGTTAACGTTATTCTAGGGGTCGGTATGGATGAAGTGATACCAAATATCTATCAGCTATTTTTTATGTTTTAGCACTTTATTGCAATAAAATAAAAAAAAGGAAAATATTTTTATTTTCCTGTCGACATACTAGCGTATTAATGCTGTTTTGAAGGCAAGTAGTGGTCACACCAAATATTGATAGGATTTCTCGTTTCTTTATTTACATTACATTTTATTAACTGATAAAAGTAAACGTCTATTTTTTAAAAACATGCTTAATTTGTGGCAGAAAGGGGTTGTCCACTCATTTTACATTAATGGTCTATCTTTTGTATACAGTAGTTCCCTGCCAATTAGCTGCCCTGGAATAACTCCAGCGCAGCAACTACAAAGCTCTATCCATTGCGTAGTGGACTGAGTTGGTTACATCAGTACTGATCCCATTCACTTCAATGGGATCAGCACTGCAGTAGCCTGCTCCATCCACTACACAATGGATGGAGCTCTGTAGTTCCAGCTCGTATTTCCATTGCCAGAGTTACTCCCTAACAACTGATCAGCAGGGGTGTTTGGTGTCAGACCTCTGCTTATAAGATATTGATGGCCTATCCCAAGAATTGGCCATCAATATAAAAGTAATGGACAATGCTATTAAGTAGTTAAACAATTCAAGCTTATTGGAGCTTCATAAATTAGGGCTTCCTTATATCCCCTCAGGGTCGTAGCTATAGGGGGTGCAGAGGTAGCAGTCGGTACCGGGCCCAAGAGCCTGAGTGGGTCCAAAGACCCTTGTGCCACATAAGAAGACACTGATATTATAGAAAGTTCATGCTGGTCAAGTTACACCTCTGGCTGGAGGGAAGGGGTTAGGTCAAGAATTTGGCATAGGGGGCGTGCTGTTTCATTTTTTGCCTCAGGTAGCACCAAGGCTATGAGCTTCCCTGCCCCTGGCCACAAAGCACTGAGGGAAGAGGGGCCCAAGCTGAAATCTTGTACCAGGGCCCATGAGACTTTAGCTACGTCCCTGTATCCCCTTCAAATGTTTGGAAAAAATTTGGAGCAAATTTATCAAGCACATTATTTAGGGTTAACTACTTGTTCATTGTCATTTTTGTGTATCCTGGACATAATATATGTGTGTATGCCTCAGATATTTTCCAGCCTTTTTCTTTTCTCCATAGTTTGCTGAGTTTTGAAATAGTCACTATGTTTGCACTTTCAGGATGTATCACCTTTTAAAAGTGTGCACTGAAAATATCCTGCAAACTGCTCAGGGGGTTGTCAGATACTTTATTCATTCTCACAGCAAAACACAACACTCTTCATGGTTATTGTCAATGTAAGTGGTACACAAATCTTAATGGTTACAGTTGCTATTAAGGGTGCAATATACTTGGTAGTTTTTCTCAGACAAGGTGGACCAATACCCAGGAGAACCATTGAAATCAGCAGTCTCTTGCTAAATGCTTGTAGAATGGTGTGCAACACCACAAATCCTCCAGGGAGTTAGATCAGGACCAAGATGGCAAATGGATCTTGCCTGAACCTTCTGTGCCTCTATGGGTCTAAGGGAAGCTATTCCCTACCACACCATGATTCAACATGGGGTTGCACCAGTTTCTAATGTGTTTATGCCCTAGAGCAGGGGTACTCAAATACTTTTGGTAAAGGTCCACCTATCTGAATCTGCTGTAGGATGAAGGTCTGAGCTGCAAAACAAAACAATATATTAGGAGGAACAACACCAGTGGCGTGTAGCCTTAATAGTAGTAATGCCATCTGTGCACTGTGCCCCCTTCATAGTAGAAATGTCCATTGTGCCCCTTTCACATTATAAATGCCCATTGTGCCCCCTCCAGAGTAGAAATACCCATTGTGCCCCCCCAGAGTATAAATGTCCATTGTGCCCCCTCCAGAATAAAAATGTCCATTGTGCCCCCTCCAGAGTAGAAATACCCATTGTGCTCCCCCAGAGTATAAATGTCCATTGTGCCCACTCCAGAATAAAAATGCCCATTGTGCCCCCTCCAGAATAAAAATGCCCATTGTGCCCCCTCCAGAGTAAAAATGTCCTTTGTGCCTCCTTCACATTAGTAATACCCTCTGTGCTCCCTCCATAGTAGTAATGCCCTCTGTGCCCCCTCCATAGTGATAAAGCCCTCAGTGCCCCCTCCATAGTGATAAAACCCTGTGTGCCCCCTCCATAGTGATAAAGCCCTGTGTGCCCCCTCCATAGTGATAAAGCCATGTGTGCCCCCTCCATAGTGATAAAGCCCTGTGTGCCCCCTCCATAGTGATAAAGCCCTGTGTGCCCCCTCCATAGCGATAAAGCCCTCTGTGCCCCCTCCATAGCGATAAGGTCCTCTGTTCCCCCTCCATAGCGATAAGGTCCTCTGTGCCCCCTCCATAGCGATAAAGTCTTCTGTGCCCCCTCCATAGCGATAAGGTCCTCTGTTCCCCCTCCATAGCGATAAGGTCCTCTGTGCCCCCTCCATAGCGATAAAGTCTTCTGTGCCCCCTCCATAGCGATAAGGTCCTCTGTTCCCCCTCCATAGCGATAAGGTCCTCTGTGCCCCCTCCATAGAGATAAGTTCCTCTTTGCCCCCTCCATAGTGATAAGGTCCTCTTTGCCCCCTCCATAGTGATAAGGTCCTCTGTGCACCCTCCATAGTGATAAGGTCCTCTGTGCCCCTCCATAGTCATAAAGCCCTCAGTGCCCCCTCCATAGTCATGAGGTCCTCTGTGCCCCCTCCATAGTGATAAGGTCCTCTTTGCCCCCTCCATAGTGATAAGGTCCTCTGTGCCCCTCCATAGTCATAAAGCCCTCAGTGCCCCCTCCATAGTCATGAGGTCCTCTGTGCCCCCTCCATAGTGATAAGGTCCTCTGTGCCCCCTCCATAGTTATAAAGCCCTCTGTGACCCCTCCATAGTTATAAAGCACTCTGTGCCCCCTCCATAGTCATAATGCTTTCTGTGCCCCCTCCATAGTCATAATGGCCTCTGTGCCCCCTTCATAGTCATTCCCCCTCCAGAGTATAAACTCCCCCTGTGCCCCCCCCAGAGTATAAATGTCCATTGTGCCCCCTCCAGAATAAAAATGCCCATTGTGCCCCCTCCAGAGTAAAAATGTCCTTTGTGCCTCCTTCACATTAGTAATACCCTCTGTGCTCCCTCCATAGTATTAATGCCCTCTGTGCCCCCTCCATAGTGATAAAGCCCTCAGTGCCCCCTCCATAGTGATAAAACCCTGTGTGCCCCCTCCATAGTGATAAAGCCCTGTGTGCCCCCTCCATAGTGATAAAGCCATGTGTGCCCCCTCCATAGTGATAAAGCCCTGTGTGCCCCCTCCATAGTGATAAAGCCCTGTGTGCCCCCTCCATAGCGATAAAGTCCTCTGTGCCCCCTCCATAGCGATAAAGCCCTCTGTTCCCCCTCCATAGTGATAAGGTCCTCTGTGCCCCCTCCATAGTGATAAGGTCCTCTGTGCCCCTCCATAGTCATAAAGCCCTCAGTGCCCCCTCCATAGTCATGAGGTCCTCTGTGCCCCCTCCATAGCGATAAGGTTCTCTGTGCCCCCTCCATAGTGATAAGGTCCTCTTTGCCCCCTCCATAGCGATAAGGTCCTCAGTTTCCCCTCCATAGCGATAAGGTCCTCAGTTCCCCCTCCATAGAGATAAGCTCCTCTGTGCCCCCTCCATAGTGATAAGGTCCTCTTTGCCCCCTCCATAGTGATAAGGTCCTCTTTGCCCCCTACATAGTGATAAGGTCCTCTGTGCCACTTCAATGTCATAAAGCCCTCAGTGCCCCCTCCATAGTCATGAGGTCCTCTGTGCCCCCTCCATAATGATAAGGTCCTCTGTGCCCCCTCCATAGTTATAAAGCCCTTTGTGACCCCTCCATAGTTATAAAGCGCTCTGTGCCCCCTCCATAATCATAATGCCCTCTGTGCCCCCTCCATAGTCATAATGGCCTCTGTGCCCCCTCCATAGTCATAATGACCTCTGTGCCCCCTCCATAGTCATAATACCCTCTGTGCCCCCTCCATAGTGATGAGGTCCTGTGCCCCCTCCATAGTCATAATGCCCTCTGTGCCCCCTCCATAGTCATAATGGCCTCTGTGCCCCCTCCATAGTCATAATACCCTCTGTGCCCCCTCCATAGTCATAATACCCTCTGTGCCCCCTCCATAGTGATGAGGTCCTCTGTGCCCCATCCATAGTCATAATGCCCTCTGTGCCCCCTCCATAGTCATAATGCCCTCTGTGCCCCCTCCATAGTGATGAGGTCCTCTGTGCCCCATCGATAGTCATAATGCCCTCTGTGCCCCCTCCATAGTCATAATGCCCTCTGTGCCCCCTCCATAGTGATGAGGTCCTCTGTGCTCCCTCCATAGTCATAATGACCTCTGTGTCCCCTCTGTATTAAAAAAAAAAAACACACACAGCACCTACTCACCTTGTCCCGTTCCTGAAGCTCACAGTCCTCCTGTCTTCACTGCAGGCACAGATCGCTCTGCAGCACTGTGTGGGCGGAGCTTATGCAGATTTCCAGTCTACAGGCTCTGCCCACAGCAGCCGGCAGCGCGATCTCTGCAGGCTGAATGGTGGAGCAGGAGAAGTCTTCCTGGTTCACCATTCACAGCGCTGCCGCCTGAAGGTGGGGAGGAGCGTGGGGAGATGAGCCGTAATCCTGCAGGCGCGGCGGCTACGGACGCTCCCTTGACGGTGGAGGAGCTGCACTCTGCCGCCACATACTTCAGGCCTGGCAGGACCCCGGGCAGTGATGGTCTCCCAGCAGAGCTCTATGTAGCGCTGTGGGACCTCATCGGCCCGGACCTGTTGGAGCTGTACAGGGAGATGGCGGTGGAGGGCAGAATGCCTCTGTCGTTGAGGGAGGGAATGATCACGATCTTGTATAAGCGGAAGGGGGAGAGACGGGATCTTAAGAACTGGCGTCCCATCTCTCTTCTGAACGTGGACTACAAGATCCTCGCCAAGGTACTAGCCAACCGGCTGAAGGCTGTCATCGGACGGATCATCCACCCGGACCAAACCTGCGGCATTCCTGGCCACAGGATCGCAGACAGCCTGGCCCTCATTAGAGACACCGTGCAATACGTCAAAGCCCGCCGTATGTCCGCAGCCCTGGTCAGCCTCGACCAGGAAAAGGCTTTTGACCGTGTTTCAAACGTCTTTATGGGCAAGGTCCTGCGAAGGTTCGGACTGGGGGAAATGTTCTGCTGCTATGTTAACCTTATGTACCTTGACATTTTCAGCACGGTGCTGGTGAACGGCTGGAAGACTGACCCCTTCCCGGTTCTCTCTGGGGTCAGACAAGGCTACCCTCTTTCACCACTTCTTTTTGTTTGTGTTATAGAGCTGTTCGCAGAGTCTATCCGGCAAAATCCAGAGGTCAGAGGGATCACCATACCAGGACCAGACCGACGAATGATCAAGTGCTCGCTGTACATGGACGACGTGACCGTCTTCTGCGCTGACAGGCGTTTGGTGACAGCGCTCGCCCAGACCTGCGAGGAATTCGGCAGAGCTTCGGAAGCAAAGGTCAACTGCGGGAAGTCGTAAGCCATGCTTTTCACAGAGGAGGCCCCGACTTCCTCTGCTCCCTTCCCCTTTTCTATTCAGCCAGACTTCATCAAGATCCTGGGAGTCTGGTTTGGGAAGGAAGGAGCAGCCCTGAAGTCCTGGCAAGATCGATTGGCAAAGGTCAATCAGAAAATCGGACTGTGGAGCCTCAGACAACTTACCATCGAAGGGAAGACCCTTGTGCTGCGGAACGAGATCCTACCGGTTCTTCAGTACACGGCGCAGGCCTGGCCTCCTCACATCACAGTGAGGCAGGCGATCACCAGGACTGTCTTCCGCTTTATCTGGGGCTCCAAAATGGACAGAGTAAAACGGACCGTCATGTACAAGGAGCCCCGCAAGGGTGGGAAAGGAGTTCCGGATATCCCCACTCTGCTGAGGGCGGCCTTTGTGTGCGACAGCGTCCGAAGGACTCTGACAACGAAGGACGATGGCTCGGCGGGCCGGTCCATGTCCCGGTTCTTTCTCCTGCCTCTTTGGAGGCGGCTGGGTTGGGACAAGTGGGACAGCTCCTACCCCTACAACTGGGATATCCCCTGGTACTACCAGGACCTTCTCAAGTTTGTAGGGGAACACCAGCCCGACTTGTGGAAACCAAAGACTATCCACAAGCTGATCCGAGCAAAGGACTTAATGGAGTCTATTCCAGGGCTCCCTGCTGCCACCGCTGAGACTGTTTGGAAGAATGTGGCTTCTAGCAGGTTAACCAACGGGCACAAAGACCTGGCATGGATGGCCATTCAGGGAGGACTGTCCTTGAGAACTTTCATGCATGCCCATGGACTATGCAACACCCGGTACTGCCCCAGGTGCCCTTTTCAGGAAGAAACACCTTTGCACCTCTTTTGGCAGTGCCCGTTTGCACAGGCCCTGTTGGACGCCCTGGAAAATGAACTCACAGACATTATTCCCAGGAGCAGCCTGAAGCACACGGCGGTGCTTTATGGACTATTCCATGGGACCCATAGCGTTGAGGCTATCCAGGAAGCCTGGCGCCTTATGAACTGTTTTAAGGACGCTGTGTGGCTTGCTAGGAAACGCCTAGTGATGAACTGGGAGAGGATGTCCATCCAGGACTGCCGCAGGTTGGTCCTCAGCCTGTTCAGAGACTATTCCATCATGGACGGTCCGGACATCAAAGAAGAGGATTAAAACCCCTCTCCCCCTCTCCCCCTCTCCCCTCGGTGTGTCTGTCTTTCAATAAAGCTTCGGGCATGTGATTTCCCGTCCCCCTCCCCCCTTCTCTTCCTCCCCCCCTCACCCATTATCACTTGTCTGATGCTTGTTGATTGATGTGTGATATATATATATTGTCAGTGTGGTGCTGGGAGTGGTGTACAGTACAGGATCTGTGCCTGCGCTGTGCACTACACCTATACGTAACTGTTTTTTCCTTTCTGTGTATAGTATTTTGTTGTACTGTGGTTCAGCCTGCGCTGCGTCGCAGTATAATGTATGATTTGTATTGACGATTTGATTGCCAATAAAGCTATTTTCAATCAAAAAAAAAAAGCTGAGCTGTGAGTGACATCAGCTCCCTGCGCTCCAGCAATGACCGCTTCCATCTGTATTGACTCTGCCACTAGTACTAGTGTGTTCTTGGGGAGTCTGAGGAGGAAGTAGGAAAAAAGAGGAAAAAAGACCTCTTAGTGGTCCAGGGCACTTCCATAGAAAAACTAATAGATAAGAAGCTAAACAAAACCCTGCTTCTGACCCTTATGTTAAAACATAACTTTTATATGATTATTATAATACCTAAACACCCAAAAGGAAAAAAGGATTTGGAAAACCTGCTGTTTCTCTAGATGGCCTTATTTTGATAATTGTGTTAATAGAGTCTCAAGGTTCTATAGAAGTAGGAGTCTCTATATCTAATATTGGGATGTATTAATCCATACTACCTCAAGATAGGAATGAATGTCTTATCCTTCCTGGATCCTATGATAGGGGGGGGGAGGTATCCCTGAAGTAAAGTAATCCCTGATGAGGGGTGTCAGCTAAATCCATTTGGATTCAGATGGAGTGACTCCAGAAGGTAAGGACAAAAGCCCTGCACTCCACACAAAAGGCTATGGTTTGTGACTGTAGCTATGTTTTTTAGCTGCTTAATCACAAAGGGGGCTGTGATCAAAGGATCACAGTGATACCCTACCTACAATCCTAGTGACTGGCTTAGCAGCCCACTATAGGTTGATCAAATAAGTCTGGTAACGTGCCTGCAGTACACAGTCCACCAAATCAGATCAGTGGTCCTTTGGAGAAGTACATCATTAAAATAATAAACAGTGCTCTCCCTATGTATTATAATACTGTACTTCCTATTAGAAGGGGTCTAGTGCCTCCGCAGATCATCACAGTGAAGGGGCCATGGTGCTGCGATGAGTTCTGCATCCCCTTCATCTATGTTCATTGTCTTATGGAGGAGTCATCGTGTCTGTGTAAAAAAAAATCGGGGTGCATGAGCTCCTTTCACAATGATGATTATTGGAGGACCTGGAGTTCAGACCCCCATGATCAGTACTGGTGGCCTACAACCGGGATCAGCAACCTCTGGCACTCCAGCTGTTTTGAAACTACAACTCCCAGAATCCTGCTTTCACATCTATGGGGGTTACAAGAACAGTGTGCATGCTGGGAGTTGTAGTTTCACAGGAACTGGTGTGCCTAAGGTTGCTGATCCCCGGCCAAAATATTGATTTATGGCAGTGCCCAATATAGTTCTGTTTGGTGCAATGTTCACGTGTGTTAGGCTGAGGTTACACAGTGATCCTGGGCGCGACAGATGTCACATGGCTAAGGATCGCAGTGTAGCAGTGCAGCCATAGAAATGAATAGGGTCACAGCGCAACTCGCAAGTTGTTGTGACCGTGACCCCAGAATCACAAACAATTCAACTCTTCTGGTTATTTTATTTTCATATTTGTTATACTGTATGACCAGGAGTTGGTGTTGCACGGGAGGAGGGGATTGTAGGGAAGAAGCTGGTTTAGGGGTTCTGTTAAAAAAATTGCAATGGTCATTTCTAGTTAAGCCAGCATGTTGAGATTTGGTGCATGACTAGATGTCTTTGTCTAATTTTACACCACCTACCAGTTAAAGGGGTTGTCCCACGACAACCCGTCAAACCAGCACCTGGATCTGAATACTTTTGTAATTGCATGTCATTAAAAATTTTGTATAGCCACTGACCTATTCAATACAACGCATCAGTATAGAGCCATCTGCTGTTTGTTTTTCTCTTTTTTCTTTGACCTGCTCACTGAGATGGCCGCACGTGCTTAGTTTCATCCTTCAACTGCCTGCTGAGCTGTGATAGGGAGAACTGAGACCTTAGCTGCAGCAGAAAAGACTCTCCTCTTGGGCTGTCAGCTTAATATAAATCTATAGATAGCCTATAAATAGATGCCAGACCTCTTATAATCAATATAAATTTTGTTAATGAAATCAATACATGAATAAAAACAGGTATAGGTACAGGGTGAAAAAGGCAACATCTACTGGAGGAGAAACACAGTGGGAACAGTTCATATATGTCCATGTAGTAAAAAAAAGAAAGAAGGGGAATAAAGTGCAAAGGCAAAAACAGTCAGCAGCAAAATGTAAAGGACAAGAAGCAGTTACCCATACTGTGTCTCCTCCAGGATGGTGCCAACCCCGTCCTTTACATTTTGCTGCTGACTGTTTTTGCACTTGCACTTTATTACCCTTCTTACTTTTTTTACTACATGGACATATATGAACTGTTCCCACTGTTTCTCCTCCAGTAGATGTCGTCTTTTTTCCCTGTACCTATACCTATTTTTATTCATGTATTGATTTCATTGATTATAAGCGGTCTGGCATCTATTTATAGGCTGTTTATTATATTTAGGCCATAGGTTTTATTTATTAGTCCATATGTGATTAGTGGTGACTGTTTATATTTCTATATACATTTTTCAGTTGAGTTTTGCTTCAAATTTGGTTTTTGCTTTGATATAAATCTAGCAGAGCAATGAATGGAGAGATCTCTAGATCCATGTGGGGTACAGGGCTGGTTCTAGCTTTGTTAGAAATAAATTGACATGTACTGTGTGAAGTCTGATTTTCATTTTTTACATTAGTCATGGAATAACACCAGACGATTGTCCGGCCAATCATTGCTAATGAGCGTTCGAATGAACATTCATTAGCGATGACCTGGCTGTGTAATACTGCCACCAGTTACCTGATGAATGAGCAAAGTCAAATCTTTTGACAGGTTTAAAAATTATTGTTTGCTAGCGGCAGATTCTGGTGTCTAATCAGGATCTGCTGCCGGCAAACAACTGGATAACGATCGTCTTCTCAGCCAGTGAGCAGGTGATTACCTCGAAGAAACTCTTCCCTCACAACAATCGCTGGCAGAATCAGGCTGTCTAATACAGCATTAACTTGTTGTTTATTTGGCCACATCCCTTTCAACCAAACCATACTCCCTTGCCATTAGAGATGTTGAGGATTATTCTTTTTGGCACATTCGCTTCCTATTTACAGTAGGTCTAGATTTTGGCTCATTTTAGAACAAGGTCTAACCACAATCACAATAGTAAATCTGTCCAAGGTATATATAACGCAATGCCATTTTAATTAAGTTATATTATGAAAAGAATAGAATATTCTTTTAAATTCTTTATTAATTAGTATTTATATCCTATCCACAGAATAGGTCATAAACATCAGAACGTGGCGGTCCAACCACTGGAACTCCAGCGAACCCAATAACAAATGGTCCTTCACTGAATGAATCGGTAGTGGGCACATTCTTCCATTGCTCCATTCACTTCTTTAACAGTGATGGAGCACTATCTATGTCAGTCCCATAGAAGTGAATGGAGAGGTGGACTGACATGAGCACTACTGCTCCTTTCAGAGAGGATATACAGAGACCCCTCATTCTTAGGATGGCTGGGTTTCCCAGCTGTAAGATCCCCTGTGACCCCTTTCATTCTTCCAATGCAAAGTGATCAACTGCCATTGTAATAACAGTACATCTGCTATGTATGCATTTCCCTTATACATTGCCTTGCGAAAGTATTTGGCCCCCTGGAACTTTTCAACCTTTTGAAAACCTTTTGCCACATTTCAGGCTTCAAACAAAAAGATATAACATTTAAAATTTTTGGTGAAGAATCAACAACAAGTGGGTCACAATTGTGAAGTGGAACGAAATTTATTGGATCATTTAAACTTTTTTTGTAATAATAAAACTGAAAAGTGGGGCGTGCAAAATTATTCGGCCCCCTTGCATTAATACTTTGTTGCGCCACCTTTTGCTGTGATTACAGCTGCAAGTCACTTGGGATATGTCTCAGTTTTGCACATCTAGAGACTGAAATTCTTGCCCATTCTTCCTTGCAAAACAGCTCGAGCTATTTGAGGTTGGATGTGAACAGTAGTTTTCAGCTCTTTCCACATATTCTCAATTGGATTCAGGTCTGGACTTTGACTTGGTCATTCTAAGACCTGGATACGTTTATTTTTGAACCATTCCATTGTAGATTTTGCTTTATGTTTGGGATCATTGTCTTGTTGGAAGATGATCTCTGTCCTAGTCTCAGGTCTTTTGCAGACTCCAACAGGTTTTCATCCAGAATGGTCCTGTATTTGACTCCATTCATCTTCCCATCAATTTTAACCATCTTCCCTGGCCCTGCTGATGAAAAGCAGGCCCAAACCATGATGCTGCCACCACCATGTTTGACAGTGGGGATGGTGTGTTCAGGGTGATGAGCTGTGTTGCTTATACACCAAACATATCTTTTTGCATTGTTTCCAAAAAGTTAGATTTTGGTTTCATTTGACCAGAGCACCTTCTTCCACATGTTTGGTGTGTCTCCCAGGTAGCTTGTGGCAAACTGTAAACCAGACTTTTTATGGATATCTTTGAGAAATGGCTTTCTTCTTGCCACTCTTCCATAAAGGACAGATTTGTGAAGTGTTCGACTGATTGTTGTCCTATGGACAGACTCTCCCACCTCAGCTGTAGATCTCTGCAGTTCATCCAGAGTGATCATGGGCCTCTTGGCTGCATCTCTGATCAGTCTTCTTCTTGTTTGAGATGGAAGTTTAGAGGGACGGCCGGGTCTTGGTAGATTTGCAGTGGTCTGATACTCCTTCCATTTCAATATGATCGCTTGCACGGTGCTTCTTGGGATGTTTAAAGCTTGGGAAGTCTTTTGGTATCCAAATCCGGCTTTAAACTTCTCCACAACAGTATCACGGACCTGCCTGGTGTGTTCCTTGGTCTTCATGATGCACAACCCTGACTCTATCACAGGTGGATTCTATTTATCTTCATCAGTCATTGAGGACAACATTGGATCATTCAGAGATCCTCAATGAACTTCTGGAGTGAGTTTTCTGAACTGAAAGTAAATGGGACGAATAATTTATCACATCCCACTTTTCAGTTTTATTATTACAAAAAAAGTTTAAATGATCCAATAAATTTCGTTCCACTTCACAATTGTGACCCACTTGTTGTTGATTCTTCACCAAAAATTTAAAATGTTATATCTTTTTGTTTGAAGCCTGAAATGTGGCAAAAGGTTGAAAAGTTCCAGGGGGCTGAATACTTTCACAAGGCACTGTATATGTGTAAGCTCAGCAAACTTGTGTCTTTGTGGACATCATGTAACACTTGTACTTATATTTCCGGATGAAAAGTTGGTAGAAAGACTAATGTGTTCACCATGTCAGTATCATGATGTAAACTGTACTGTATAACCATGGGCAGTTTGGCATCCAAACTATTTTCCTTCCCATATAATCGATCTTTCATTAAAGCACTTTAAGTTTCCAGATGTTTTTCATCGTATTATCATGGAACAATGCATGCCTGTATGGACCCAGATGAGGCAGAACTGAAAGATGATTAATGAATCTCAAATGCAACTTGACCTCTAAATATTTTCAATGCCGTAAACATATAGCACATTGAATGCGACCACCGGCTTCTTCCTAAAATACAGATCAGTATACAGCATTTTATGTTACATTTGTTACTATTTTGAGGCTAACTTCTTTTAAACAGATCTAAAATACCAAATGGAGGCAAACATATGTACAGTATTTGCTTTTATTTGAGTCACTTCAAGTCACCTCTCATTCAAAAACTGATAATTAGAGAACACCATGCACTTTATTACAGAAATCATATTCCATATTTTCTCTTTTTCTCTGTAATTACATGAATTTACTGTCCGTATATAATACACATCAGCAGAAATTGTGACATGTCAGTAAATAATATTTATATCACATTCTGACATGATGCTTATCCAGAGATGAGGAGTGTTACGTATCTACTCCTGCACCTTTTAACTATCCAGATGATGTTTTACTTTGTACATCTCAAAGTACACTTGCATTAGAGAGATGGTGCTGGCACAGCAGTATTGTCTCTGCCATCTTCAGAGGGAGAAGGCTGTAATATAAAGTTTAGCTCTATTAACCCCCTTAAATGCCATGATCAATAGCAAGAGTGGCATTTAATTGGTTAGAGAGAGAGAGAGAATGCTATTGTGGGATGCTGAAGATTGATATGATATTCCTACCAATGGCCCCCAGGTCTGCCATGAACATATGGCTATTAGATGGCTTAATGAACACCCACTGTCTTTTTTAAGAAAAAAAATCACTGGACGTCAACATCAATGGCTCCTTTTACTTAATTAATCCAAAAATGTACAAAACGTGACGTTACGACTACATCATAGACTTTTTCAAGTGTGAGGGAAATGCTAATGCCCAATAATTTTTCTAAAGTTTGCTGAACGCTGATGCATTCCTGATGGGTAACTATAAGGGACATTGGTGCTGCTTTTAAATCGTTTTTGTGCACCCACTGTATTTTGTTGTTGCTGTTTTAGAGGCAGTAGAGGGCTTCTGTGAGCACTGCCTACAGGTATCAGCCTATAGCAGGGCATGGTGGGAGTTGTAGTTTTACAACAGCTGGAGAGCCTCAGGATGGCCATCCTTGCTCTATAGCTTGGATCACATGTAGCTCCAATCCCAAGTGTTAACCCTTTGACCGTGGCATGATCAAGGGGTCTTTTTTCCCTCTGAGTGGGTCCTAGTGATCTAATCCGGAGGCTGGGTAGACCCTCTGCATTCAGCCCTGGGGACCTGGAAAGTACTGTGCTATAGAGACAAAGGGGGTTATTTATCATTTGATATTGTTTTTGTGCCATTTGTAAGTCTGGCTTTGCATTGTGTGCCTACACCAAATTTATGAACGTAGTTTACTCCTTTAGGTTTAAAAGAACACCAGGTCTCGCGTAGGTTGCAACTTTTTTGCGACTTTTGCGAATGAACCATAATCCAGTTCTAATCTCAATTTTAGCTATTAAACACAGACCACTATGAAAAGTGGCAAAGATCACAAAATGTCACAAAGTTAACCAAATGTCACAGAAAATGCAGCAGTTGACTTATCTGGCAAAACTTACGTATCTGATTTGATACATGTTCCCCTAATTCCTTAATAGAATTATAAAAAACGCATTAAAATACTTAAATTAAAAACAAAAATTAAAAACATAAATAAGCAATTATTTTACATAAATACATTTTATTGCACATACATTAAGTAAAAGCAAAAACAAAATACACTTATTAGCTATCCATATGACCGCAATAATCTGAACAACTAATTTAACAAGTTACTCAGTGTGAAATATATACAGTATAAACAAAAAAGTACACAATATTGTCAAAATTGCTTTACAAAGTAATTTATATATACACTCAAACAAAAATGCTATTTCTCCCACATATACAGCCATGTACAGTCATGGCCAAAAGTTTTGAGAATGATACAAATATTAATTTTTACAAAGTCTACTGCTTCAGTCTTTATAATGGCAATTTGCATATACTCCAGAATGTTATAAAGAGTGATCAGCTTAACAGCAATTACTTGCAAAGTCAATATTTGCCTAGAAAATGAACTTTATCCCCCAAAACACATTTCAACATCATTGCAGCCCTGTCTTAAAAGGACCAGCTAACATCGTTTCAGTGATTGCTCCATTAACACAGGTGTGGGTGTTGATGAGGACAGGGCTGGAGATCAATCTGTCATGATTAAGTAAGAATGACACCACTGGACACTTTAAAAGGAGGCTGGTGCTTGGCATCATTGTTTCTCTTCTGTTAACCATGGTTATCTCTAAAGAAACACGTGCAGTCATCATTGCACTGCACAAAAATGGCCTAACAGGGAAGAGTATCGCAGCCAGAAAGATTGCACCTCAGTCAACAATCTATCGCATCATCAAGAACTTCAAGGAGAGAGGTTCCATTGTTGCCAAAAAGGCTCCAGGGCGCCCAAGAAAGACCAGCAAGCGCCAGGACCGTCTCTTAAAAGTGTTTCAGCTGCGGGATCGGGCTACCAGCAGTGCAGAGCTTGCTTAGGAATGGCAGCAGGCAGGTGTGAGTGCATCTGCACGCACTGTGAGGCGGAGACTCTTGGAGCAAGGCCTGTTCTCAAGGAGGGCAGCAAAGAAGCCACTTCTCTCCAGAAAAAACATCAGGGACAGACTGATATTCTGCAAAAGGTACAGGGAGTGGACTGCTGAGGACTGGGGTAAAGTCATTTTCTCTGATGAATCCCCTTTTCGATTGTTTGGGACATCTGGAAAACAGCTTATTCGGAGAAGACGAGGTGAGCGCTACCACCAGTCTTGTCTCATGCCAACTGTAAAGCATCCTGAAACCATTCATGTGTGGGGTTGTTTCTCAGCCAAGGGAATCAGCTCTCTCACAGTCTTGCCTAAAAACACAGCCATGAATAAAGAATGGTACCAGAATGTCCTCCAAGAGCAACTTTTCCCAACCGTCCAAGAGCAGTTTGGCAATCAACAATGCCTTTTCCAGCACCTTGCCATAAAGCAAAGGTGATAACTAAATGGCTCAGGGAACAAAACATAGAGATTTTGGGTCCATGGCCTGGAAACTCCCCAGATCTTAATCCCATTGAGAACTTGTGGTCAATCATCAAGAGACGGGTGGACAAACAAAAACCTACAAATTCTGACAAAATGCAAGCATTGATTGTGCAAGAATGGACTGCTATCAGTCAGGATTTGGTCCAGAAGTTGATTGAGAGCATGCCAGGAAGAATTGCAGAGGTCCTGAAGAAGAAGGGTCAACACTGCAAATATTGACTTGCTGCATTAACTCATTCTAACTGTCAATATAAGCTTTTGTTACTCATAATATGATTGCAATTATATTTCTGTATGTGATAAAAAAATCTGACAAACACACATAAAAACCAGAGGGCAGCAGATCATGTGAAAATGTAATATTTGTGTCATTCTCAAAACTTTTGGCCATGACTGTATATTTAAAAAACAGTTATGGCTGCTTAAAAATGCAGAGGCAAAAACTGAAAAATAGCTGGTGATTAAGGGGTTAATATACTGACTAGCAGACATAAGACACTGTACTGCATGAATAGTACAGTGTATTATGTATGAGATCAAGGTATTGCAGGTGAATATAGTGAAAAAAATTGAACATGTCATATTCTTGTCTGTTTTGCCAAAAAGAATAGGCATTTCAAACACACTGCGGGAACTGCGGAAGGATGAAAACGGCCGGTATCTGTGTTTTGCGGGTCTGCGATTTGTAGACTGAAAAAAATGGATATGGTCGTGTGCATGAGGTGTTATAGCTAGAGATGAGCGAGTAGTGAAATATTCGAAAGTTCGAAATTCGATTCGAATAGACCGCGAAATTCGACTATTCGACCGAATATCGAATCCCATTAAAGTCTATGGGAAAAAAATGCTCGCCACTTGGAAATCTCAATTCGACCACTTGGAGGTCACCAAGTCCACCCTGAAACCTCAGAAAAGGATGCCAACACTGCTGGAATGCAACTGGGACAGCAGGGGAAGCATGTCTGGGTGCATATAACGCGCCCAAGTCGCACTATTACGCCACTATCACAGCCTCTCAACAATACACTCCAAAGACAATCTAACCTCTCTGTAAAGTGAGACCATACAAGGAAACCTTCTTTCCTCTACATTGCCATGGACCCCAAGCCAAACTAGACAAAAAAGAAGATGAAATTCTGCACCCCTTAAAATCACGTTGCCTATGACAACCACAGATGGCAATAGGCAAGGGGAAAGCAAATAGACCCCACCCCTAATTGTCATTGTGTGTGTGTGTGAGATGTGGTCAGACATGTCTTCTTTAAAATGTAAAAACAACTCAAACACATGCAGAAGCCTTAAAATGCCCAAATTGTTGGCGCTTGAGATGTCAGTGACCCGACCTGGCCCAGTGTCATGTCTAGCAGGTAAAGCAGTGGGGATGTTGAGGGATGCGTAGGACCGCAAAAGGCAGGAAGAGGCCGTGGGCTGGCCAGAGGCTCATGGAAAATTTTGTGGAGGCCCAAGAGGTGAGACCTCTTAAAGATTTTGTGGAGGCCCAAGAGGTGAGACCTCTTAAAAATTATGTGGAGGCCCAAGAGGTGAGACCTGTTAAAAATTATGTGGAGGCCCAAGAGGTGAGACCTGTTAAAAATTATGTGGAGGCCCAAGAGGTGAGACCTCTTAAAGATTTTGCGGAGGCCCAAGAGGTGAGACCACTTAAAAATTATGTGGAGGCCCAAGAGGTGAGACCTCTTAAAGATTTTGTGGAGGCCCAAGAGGTGACACCTCTTAAAAATTATGTGGAGGCCCAAGAGGTGAGACCTCTTAAAGATTTTGTGGAGGCCCAAGAGGTGAGACCTGTTAAAAATTATGTGGAGGCCCAAGAGGTGAGACCTGTTAAAAATTATGTGGAGGCCCAAGAGGTGAGACCTCTTAAAGATTTTGTGGAGGCCCAAGAGGTGACACCTCTTAAAATTATGTGGAGGCCCAAGAGGTGAGACCTCTTAAAGATTTTGTGGAGGCCCAAGAGGTGAGACCTCTTAAAAATTATGTGGAGGCCCAAGAGGTGAGACCTCCTAAAGATTTTGTGGAGGCCCAAGAGGTGACACCTCTTAAAAATTATGTGGAGGCCCAAGAGGTGAGACCTCTTTAAGATTTTGTGGAGGCCCAAGAGGTGAGACGTATTAAAAATTATGTGGAGGCCCAAGAGGTGAGACCTGTTAAAAATTATGTGGAGGCCCAAGAGGTGAGACCTCTTAAAGATTTTGTGGAGGCCCAAGAGGTGAGATGGGTTAAAAATTATGTGGAGGCCCAAGAGGTGAGACGTATTAAAAATTATGTGGAGGCCCAAGAGGTGAGACGTGTTAACAATTATGTGGAGGCCCAAGAGGTGAGACCTGCTAAAAATTATGTGGAGTCCCAAGAGGTGAGACCTCTTAAAGATTTTGTGGAGGCCCAAGAGGTGAGACCTCTTAAAATTATGTGGAGGCCCAAGAGGTGAGACCTGTTAAAAATTATGTGGAGTCCCAAGAGGTGAGACCTCTTAAAGATTTTGTGGAGGCCCAAGAGGTGAGACCTCTTAAAATTATGTGGAGGCCCAAGAGTGAGACCTGTTAAAAATTATGTGGAGGCCCAAGAGGTGACACCTCTTAAACATTTTGTGGAGGCCCAAGAGGTGAGACCTCTTAAAAATTATGTGGAGGCCCAAGAGGTGAAGACCTCTTAAAGATTTTGTGGAGGCCCAAGAGGTGAGACCTCTTAAAAATTATGTGGAGGCCCAAGAGGTGAGACCTGTTAAAAATTATGTGGAGGCCCAAGAGGTGAGACCTGTTAAAAAATTATGTGGAGGCCCAAGAGGTGAGACCTCTTAAAGATTTTGCGGAGGCCCAAGAGGTGAGACCTCTTAAAAATTATGTGGAGGCCCAAGAGGTGAGACCTCTTAAACATTTTGTGCAGGCCCAAGAGGTGAGACCTCTTAAAAATTATGTGGAGGCCCAAGAGGTGAGACCTGTTAAAAATTATATGGAGGCCCAAGAGGTGAGACCTCTTAAACATTTTGTGGAGGCCCAAGAGGTGAGCCATAAATATATAAATTTTTCTTATTTACGGAGCAATTCTACGGCGGTTAAGGAGGAGGAGGTGGAGGAGGAAATGGCAACTTCATACAGATGGCACTTCACTTTTGCTGCTTTCCACGGTTGGAGAAGCAAAGTCCGGGTCAATCCACTTGCTGTTCATTTTGATTAGCGTCAGCCTGTCGGCACTGTCGGTTGACAGGCGGCTGCGCTTATCGGTTATAATGCCCCCGGCTGCGCTGAACACCCTTTCTGATAGCACGCTGGCGGCAGGGCAGGCAAGCCACCTCCA
>ONZH01014766.1:0-21147 GCA_900303285.1 Rhinella marina | reverse complement strand
TCTGCCGACAACCCAAACACAAGCAGACCACAGAGACAACTGAAAGTATAAACCGCACAGCATAGTGGGAAAAGCAACAATAAATAGGGAAAGATAAATGACTAAACACCTACACCTGAAGGGGGAGGGTGTGGTGAATGCCAGCAACAACAAAACCAAAAGGAAAACATGTCAGATCAAACCACGTGTTGCCAGCATCACTGACCTCCTGCTACCTGCCGCAGGTATATCAGTATATCCTGGCACGTCCGTGACAGTCATACTATGCTGTTCCAGATTTACACTATTATGTTCAGCTATGACTTCAGTGTTGAAGTCATACAAAGTCCCTTAGGACTATATATACGGCAAGGGCGGATTGGGAACTTAAAGTGGCCCTGGACAAATTACTAAAAGTGGGCCCCATTTTGTAGTTGGATCCAAATTGATGGAAGGCGGGGACAGCAATACCATATTGTGGCACATTATACAACCCCACAGAGCCAAATACCACAGTCCATCACAAAATACTGCCAGCAGCACAAAATACATCCCCAAAAACTTCCACTAGCCGGTGTGAGGAAGGGCCCAGGTGGCCCCCTGGGCATCGGCCCACCAGGAAATTTCCCTGTAAGGTCTATGGCCAATCCGCCCGATATACAGTGTCTGAATATATTGCAGCCTGTATATTTGACCAGGTACTAAATCATTAGTACCGTTCTGTATTGTTTATTTTATCCTGTTTTTATCTTCTGAGTGTATTCCCCCCTGCAAGGGGTGCATTGGCAGTGCAGGTTGCCAATATTCGTTGCTTTAAAACCCAATAAATACTTTTTGAAACTAAAAATAATAAATAAATAAAACCTTTGAAAAAAAGAAAAATCTAAATTTTCTTTGCATCGCCATTTTTTGACAACCATAACTTTTTATATTTCCGTCCACAGAGCTGTATGAGGGCTTGTTATTTTCTTTAAGCATTATAAATGACATCTTTTATCCAATCAGGATTTGGCATTCAGTTGTTACTGGTCACATGGCAATGACATCAAAGGTTCTTTAGCATTAATGGGGACTGTGACCCCATTATGTCCTCATATATAATGGGTAACATGGGGTTAATGATGGTGTCACTTTATACTAATATGGGGCACATGGAGTTCAAAAATTAATAACACCATGTGCCTGGCATGACTGTATGTATTTTGTGGTCTGCAAAGCACAGATCTGCAAAAAATATGGAAGCAACGCAGACATCATCAGTATTTTTGCGGACCCATTGTAACAATGCCTATGGTTCTCCACAAAACAGACAAGACTAGGACATGTTCTATCTTTTTCTATGTCCATTCGACACCCCCACAAAAAATAAAAAAAATAAAAATAGAACATGTCCCATTCTTGGCCGTTTTGCAGACAAGAATAGGTATTGTAACAATGGGTTCGCTAAAAAAAAACGGATCCAACACAGACATCATTAGTATTTCTTGTGGAACCGCGTTTTGCAGACTTAAAAGGGTTTTCCCATCTCACAAATGTAGTTTGTATAATTAGATATAGCCATACCAATATTATTACTAATAGAATGTATTTATATAAAATGTACCATTTAGAAGATTTGCCTATTTGTATATCCATTGTCCCACACACATCAGTCAGGCCGTTGCCCCTGGTTACGGCCACCGCAGCCATGTAGTAGTGGTGGCTGGCTTGCTCTTGTTCAAACCCTTACTGAGGTAACTGCTGTATTGTGAACGCACATTGCATGAGCATGTGGAGACGTATCCTAGGGTTGTAGCATTTTTGTCTGCACCTCCAAAACGCAGGGAAACGTATCCTGTTCCAAGATCTATTTATCTCTATGGAGTAGGATCCGTTTATAAAGTCTGTGTTTTGGATGGATCCTGACCAGATGTGAAAGTACCCTAAAATGCGTCTCCGCATGCTCATGCAATGTGTGTTCACAATCCAGCAGTTACCTCAGAGCGGGTTTGAAAAGGAGCAAGCTGACCACCATTACTACATGGCCGAGGTGGCCGTAACTAGGGGCAACGACCTGACTAATGTGTGTGGGACAATGCCTATACAAACAGGCAAATCTTCTAAACGGTACATTTTATATAAATTTATTCTATGAGTAATAATATTTGTATGGCTATATCTAACTATAAAAGCTACATTTGTGAGATGGGAATACCCATTTAACTTCAAAAAGTAAAACGGTACATTCAAAGATGTTATCTTCAAGCAGAAGGGAGAATAAAATAAAAAAAAAATCTAGAAAAAAAAAGTTTTATAAAAAATATTACATTTTAAACCAGGGTGCGGAGCCTGACCGCAGAGTGTGATGGCTGCATGAGCTAGCAGCTCCTCACAGACACAGTGCCACTCCTTATCAGAAGCACCCACAGCTCACCTAAAATGGTCAAGATTGGCAAGGACAAGGCTAAGGACTCTGTTGTAACACTGGGAGCCACTAAACAACAAGCTGACATGGAGAAATTCCTGCACAAGAAAACAGCTCCCAGCCAAGATAGCGCAGCTTCCCACCACTGATGCAGAGGGATACTCAGATACCGATGAGGACAGCCTGTCCCCACAGGCGGGGGACCAGGAACCTATCAGAAAAGCTTATTTAAAGAAGACAATACTTCATGCTTTAAGCCCTATGTTACAGGAACTTTCAGAGATCAAAAGGGAGATACAGCATATAGGCCAAAGACTGGACCAAGTGATATGGTCTTTTGTGATATGGCCGGACACATAATTAGAGCACAAGAAACGCAGCTCAACAAAGCATTTACCCTCATAGAAGATATGGAAAACAGAAGCCACCACAAAAATATCCATGTAAAGGGTCTGCCAGAAAAATATAGCAGCGAGTTTCTGAAAGGTGTGACGCAGCAAATATTTGATTCTCTCCTAGGCCCAGACAGGGTGTCTAGGATTGTCAGAGTGAGTACACACAGTGCTCCGTCCTTCTCCAAGATAGGCGAGCCAGCTAGAGATGCTATATGCGGATTGCTTAGTTTGGTGGACACTGCAGCCATTTTGAAAGCTAGCAGAGAACAAACACACATTACACTATAAAGATCATCAGATACACTTATATCAAGATGTGTCTCCCACAACTCAATGCGAAGAGACGCATCCTCAGACCCTTTCTCCATAAGCTAAGGGACATGCATTTACCCTACACGTGGCTATATTCGCTGTATTCCTTTGGCCTAGCAATTCACAAGATGGCCGCCGGATCATTATCCACATGCCTAACAACTTCTCTAAAGCCAGGACCAACCTGGGGATTCCCACCCATGCAGTACCATTGTGGATGCTCTCTTCGGACTGGACTCTACCGGACCTGCCTGACGTGGAACCTTGGACCGGTGTTTGTCCGGGGATGCAGTCCTCCAAACGAAGAGGGTCGAACTACAAAGGATCCAGAGACACTCCTGGGGGTCACATAGGCCTGTATATCCTTATCTTTCATGGCCGCCAGTAGTGGCAATCTATGTTTGTGCAAGGTGGGGGGTTGAGGTGCCTAACCTGAGTTATTATAATGTTGGTCACCAATGACCTGGGAGCTAGAGACATGGCTCATCTCCTGAACTACCTCATCGGCACTGACCATCTATTTCATTATCCTCCCCCCCAACCTTTCCCTTTCTTTAGATCATCATTTGTCTCCCTACATCACTCTTTTTCCCTTTGCCTTTTATTTTGCTTCTGCCTGTCACTCTTGACTAATTTTGCAGTCTTCTTCTTTATCGATGCTCTCCTGGAACTTTTATCTGGGGCCACTATAATATCATGATCTGAACTTGTTGAATAGATCACTTTTGCGAGCTCGTTTAGTATTAGTTCCTGGCAGCATGTGGGTTAAATCCTTCTTTTCATATTTGAGGGATGGCTACGCTGTGCCTCGGCTCAGGTTGTTCTCCTCCTGCGCACTCTTATTTCCTTGCTTTCTTTCCTTCTCCCTTTTCATTCCTTTTACTCTTCCTTTCATTCTTTTGGATATTATGGGTATATACTTCATTCTGCAGAATGTTTCATGTAGAATCTGTTTGCATTTCTACTTGTACTTACGCTTCTTTTTGTACTATAAGGCACTGCCATTTTTGCAGCTGCCTTTGTTCTTGTTTTGGTTCTCTTTTGTTATGTTTAATTACTGCCTTGCCAGCATCTTTCTCCTTTTGTGTGATCTGCCATTTTTGTCACTAGTATGAATGGCCGACTTCATAGTATGTACATATAATGTGAAGGGTCTAAATTCCCTTACTAAACGCATCCATTGTCATTATTGAAGAAAGATAAAGTGTCAATATTAATGTTGCAGGAAACACATTTTAAAACGCACAAAATACCGAAACAACCTTCCCATTATTTCTCTTCCTGGTTCCATCATACCAATGATTCTTGTGCCTTAAAGGATGTCGCCATCACCTTCCACAGAAAGATCCCCTTCGCATGTATATCACGATATCAAGACTCAGATGGTCGGGCTCTCCTTTTGAAAGGTAGGATTGGAACGTTACAGACATTTCCAGAAGGCCCTATCGTATTAGGCGGAGACTTCAACCTTGTTCTCAATCCTCTCTTGGATGCTTCCATAGTCTGGGAGACACACAAATCATATATGAGAGGCATCTTAATTGCTCTGGGCACGAGGGTTAAGAAACAAAGAGAAGGAGATTCTGGACTCCCAGATTAGGAGCCAAGAGAAACTACATAAACGAACTCCTACACGCCCTGTGCACGCTGAATTGAGTTGCGTGAACAATTAAAGTTACTGCTGAATAAAAAAAACTTGCAAAGAATGTATTATATTATCAACAAAACTATATGCCCATGGTGATAAAGGGGGCAAACTAATGTCTGCTCTGATAAAGAAGTGAAAGGAGAAATCCTTCATATCCAGCATCACCACTCAGAACTAAGATGACTCGCACCTCAGATATTGCAGCGACATTCAGCGATTATTACTCCCTTTATAATTTAGCTAGTTCAGATCCAACCTCATGTACCCCGATAGACAACCCAATATATTTTCCTTCTTTATGGGTCTGAACCTTCCCCACTCTCTCTGAGACTGATAGGCAGGCACTGAAACAGACAGTTACGGTACAGGAAGTGAAGGACAGCATGCTTTCCTTCCTATCAGGAAAAAGTCCAGGTCCTGACGGGTTTACCTTACTGTACTATAAAAAAAATTTCAAGACATCTTACTACCTCACCTTACCCTTCTCTGCAACCACCTCCTTACAGGAGGGTTCTTTCCGCGACTAGCACTTGAGGCACACATTACAGTATTACCTAAAGATGGTAAAGACCCCAAACTTTGCTTCAGCTACCGACCTGTCTCTTTACTAAATATTGACGTTAAAGAGGACCTTTCACCACTCCTGACATGCCTGCTTTAACCCCTTCAACCCCGGGCCTGTTTTCACCTTCATGCCGAGGCCATTTTTTGCAAATCTGACATGTGTCACTTTATGTGGTAATAACTTTGGAACGCTTTTACTTATCCAAGCCATTCTGAGACTTTTTCTCGTCACATATTGTGCTTCACGACAGTAGTAAATTTGTGGCAAAATGTATAATTTTTATTTATAAAAAAAAAAAAAAAAAAAACCAAATTTACCAAAAATATGGAAAAATTTCCAAATTTCTATTTCTCTACTTTCAAAATATATAGTAATACCTCCAAAAATAGTTATTATTTTACATTCCCCATATGTCTTCTTTATGTTGGCATAAATTTATAAATGTCATTTTACTTTTTTGGGACGTTAGAAGGCTTAGAAGCCATTTTTCAAATTTTCAACAAAATTTCCAAAACCATTTTTTTAAGCACCAATTCAGATATATTACGTAATGGAAACCACCCATAAATGATCCCATTTTAGAAACTACACCCCTCAAAATTATAAAAAACTGCTGTTACAAACTTTGTTAACCCTTGAGGTGTTCCACAAGAATTAATGGAAAATGGAGGTGAAATTTCAAAATTTCACTTTTTTGGTAGATTATTCATGTTAATTTTTTCTTGCAAAACAGCAAGGGTTAACAGCAAACTAAACCTCAATATACATTACTCTGATTCTGCAGTTTACAGAAATACCCCATATGTGGTGGTAAACGTCTCTATGGGTTTGTGGCAGTGGTCAGAAGGAAAGGAGCGCCATATGGATTTTGGAGGCAGATTTTGCTAGAATGGTTTTTAGGCACCATTTTGTAATTGAGATACCCTGACGTACCCCTACAGTGGAAACCCTTCCAAAAGTGACCCCATTTTGGAAACTACACCCTTCAAAGAATATATGAAGGGGGGCTACTGGCCACTTTGACCCCCTAAGCGTTTATGGAATTTGGAAACACTTGGCTGTGAAAATGAAAAGTTTAATTTCTTCCAATAAAATGTTGCTTTAGCCCCAAATTTTTCATTTTCACAAAGGGGTAACAGGAGAAAGCACCCCATAATTTGTTCCCCATTTTCTCCTGAATACGGCAACACCCCATATGTGGTGGTAAACTGCTGTGGGGGCACATGGCAGGACTCAGAACAGAAGGAGCGCCATATGGATTTTGCAGCACAGATTTTGATGGATTGGTTTGCGGGAGCCATTGATTTTTATTTTTTTGAGTTATTGTCTTATGTGGGGGCTCATTTTTTGCGGGACGAGGTGACGTTTTCATTGGTACCATTTTGGGGTACATAAGACTTTTTGATCGCCTGCTATTACACTTTTTGTGAGGCAAGGTGAAAAAAAAATGGCTGTTATGGCATAGTTTTTAAAAAAAAAAAAAATTTTTACAGCATTCACCTGGGGGGCCATCTCATGTAATATTTTTATAGAGCAGGTTGTTACGGACGCGGCGATACCCAATATGTCAAACATTTTTTTTTTGGCAAGTTTTACACATTAGATGCATTTTTGAACAGGATAAAATCTTTTTTTTGTGTTGCTATTTTCTGAGAGCCATTTTTTTTATTTTTTGGGCGATTGTCTCAGGTAGGGTCTACATTTCTGCGGGACGAGACGACGGTTTGAGTGGTACCATTTTGGGGTAAATACGCCTTTTTGATCGCCTGCTATTACACTTTTTGTAAGGGAAGGTGACCAAAAAAAGGCTGTTTTGGCACAGTTTTTTTTTTGTTTTTTTTTTACTGCGTTCATCTGGCGGGGTGGATCATGTGATATTTTTATAGAGCCGGTCGATACGGACGCGGCGATACCCAATATGTCTATTTTTATTTTTTTCACTATTTTTTACAATTTTTTTTTATATTATTTTGTGAAAAGGACACTTTTTTTGGAACTTGAAACTTTTTTTTTGTCAAACTTTATTTTTTCACTTTTTTTTTCACTTTCTCTGGGTCTGATCCCCTTTACAATGCATTACAATACTTCTGTATTGTAATGCATTGGCTGGAAGTGTATTACACACAGTAATACACTTCCAGCCTTACTGCCTGTGAGATCCAGGGGGCTGGATCTCACAGGCTTCCGTAGATAGCAGCCGGATGCCTAAGGAAGGCTGCTATGTAAGCCATCGGGTCCCCGTCACAGCAGCGCGGGGACCCGATGGACACCCGCTCCAACCGCATCGCATGTGCCGCGGTCAGCGCTGCACCCGCCCGATCAGCGCGCCGTAGTACTACGGCGCTGGTCGGAAACTTACTTCCCGCAGCGCCGTACATGTCGGGAAGGGGTTTATAGCTTCATGTATTCCCTATGCAATAACAATTCTGGAACATCTATTCTATTCTTATTCTATTAGGAGTTATGAATGAACTGGTAGCAGTCTGCAGTAAGGGTACAGAGGGGTGGTAATCAGTTGGGAGTGTGTAACTGCACAGTCTGAACATGGCAGCACTGATTGGATAGAGTCAGTCTGTGCAGGTACACCCCCCCCCCCCCCAACTTGTTACCACCCCTCTGTACCCTTACTGAAAGCTAACAGCAATTCATTCATAACTTCTAGCAGAAATAATAGAGGAATGGCACAACAGAGACATAAGAATAGATGTTCCAGAATTGTTATTACATGGGGAATGCATGAAGCTATTAAAACAGGCATGTCAGGAGAGGTGATAGGTCCTCTTTAAGCTATGGGCCAAACTTTTAGCTAGACGCCTCACTAAATTACTTCCCAGCATAGTCAAACCTGATCAGTAGAGATTTGTAAAAGGTAGGAAAGACATCTTAAATGTGATACATCTCCTTAATTCCATTTCTTTAGCGCACTCCCATAATTCTCCAGTTGTATTGGTGAGCACAGATGCTGAAAGCCTTTGACAGGGTCGCCTGTGACTTCATGCGCCATACTTTAACCCAATTTAATTTCCCACCCCAATTTATAGAAGCCATTTTTACACTATGTACAGTCCCGTCTGCCCGTGTCAAGGTCAATGGCACACTTTCCCCTTGCTTTGCTATAACAAACGGTACTAGGCAGGGTTGCCCCTTATCTCCCACCTTGTTTATACTATCTATGCAAATACTCCTGCAAAAGCTCAGACAAGACACCATTATTCAAGGCTTCACTATGAATTCTAATATCCACCTCATATCCGCTTTTGAAGATGATTTATTGTTGCTAATCTCTAACCCCATCATAGCCTTGCTTAGATTATTAGAGCTTTTTCAGCAACATGGTTCCATCTCAAAATTTAAAATAAACTATTCTAAATCTGACCTTTTAAATATCTCCCTTACCACATCCCAGGCGACCCTGTAACACGCATCCTCTCCTTTTCACTGGGCAGACGACTAAATAGGTTACCTAAGGTTACGGATGCCACGCAAGCCAGAAGATCTTTACTCCTCTTTCACCCTCTGTTACTTAAAGTACCCGCTTACTCAAACAATACAATTTTCCATACCTGTCGTGGAGGGGGGGGGGGGTGTCGCAAAAACTTGCTGCAAGCCTATATTCTCCCCTTGGTTCTCTACTATTTACAGATGATCCCATGCATCTCCATGGGTCCTTTTTCACCACCATTAGGAAACACTTTTCTTTATTTTTGTGGAAAGGAAGTAGGCCCCGTTTATCCTACCAAATATTAACACGAAGAAAGAACAGAGGAGGGCTTGGACTTCCTGATGTTAATATTACACTGCTATTCACTTACAAAGATGGCTCGGTCTAGTTACTGCCTCTCCTTCGGACATTAGTAAGGGCTCTGACCTTTTGAAATTGGGTTGTGATCATTTGAGTATTCTGTGGCTACCAGAGAATACTGATACACAGGCTCTCTCCAATACATTGGTATGTGGTACGATATATATGTGGCATTCACTATGTAACTCCAGTATACTTTTCAGTGGCATATCTCCTTTGTTGCCGGCTAGTCTGTTGCCTCATGCAGCTAAGCGAGATAATGCCTCTATGCACTCATTCTAGACAAGGCTTCATGGAGTCAACATTGCCTCCTGTTTACCTTCTAGTAAAATACCAGACTATGAGACACTGCAAACACACATGCCATCTATAAATGTTAATTTCCTACAATATGAGCACTTCAAAACAATATGTTCATTATTTTTACCTACTAATTCAGCATGCAGACAGCTGTCTTGGTTTGAACAGTTAGTTCTACTTCATAAACATACAAGACAAAAACTCTCCTCAATATACTCATTTTTTACTTCTTCCCCTTTTTTTTACAATTCTGTGAAAAAGAACTAGGTATATTACTCTCAGATATGGAAAAGCAGTTTATTTTGGCTCATTCGCATGGCTTCTCACCGTGTATCAAAATACAGGAAAACCATTATAAACTATTATCCAGGTGGTACAAGACACCTGACCTCTTCTTCAGACAGGGTATGTCGGATTTGTTGGAGATGTAAATGACATGTAGGAACGCTAAGCCACATATGGTGGCATTGCCCGGTGGTCAGCTCCTTTTGAACACTGGTTCAGAAACACCTACAAGAATTAAAGGGAACCTGTCATCTCCGAAACACCCCCTGAACTAGAGTAAGCATTGTATAGTGTAATCGGAATATGTAAGTTTTATCTTCATACTCACTTCCATTCCGACGCTGTGCTCCCGCAAAAAGCAGTGAAATGCATTGAGAGGACTCTTCTTTGAGTCCTCTCCATTATATGAGTGAGCACCGGAGTCTACTGAGTGCATTTTACTGCTGGTTTGTGGGAGCACAACATCAGAATGGAAGTGAGTATGAAGATAAAAATTACATAACTGGACTCAACGTCACTTACACTATACACCGCTTACTCTAGTTCAGGAGGTGTTTCGGAGATGACAGGTTTCCTTTAAGCTCTTCTGATTTTACTCTCACATCGGGATTGGTGCTTGCTTAACCTATACAAAAATGCCGTCCCTCTAACCGCTCTTTGATAACACACCTCATAGCTGCAGCCAAGTGTTTAATCCCTTTTCTATGGCTGCAACCTTATCCCCCTACTGAACAGCAATGGCTACAGAAGGTGCACTAGTTGTTTCTTATGGAGGAGCTGACTAGCTGGCAATCTCATAGACATGATTCTTTTGTATGCATTTGGGGCCCCTGGCTGCAATATGCTAAAATCATTTAAAGTCTTTTTGTCCCACCCTACACTTTGTTTTTCCCTCCATTCACAAATCCTCCATCCTCTTTTCTTCCTCTAACTTATATGTTGATGTGTTGATGTTATACATCTCTTTTCACAATCCATTTAATGCCTACATGTTGACTGATCTTTGTAACATGATTCTTATTATTGTCATGTAGTGCGTTCTCACTGTACTTGCAACATTTATTACTGTATCTGACTATCGCAATGGAATTTGCTTACATGGATGTCCCTTGTTTGTTTCTTGAAAATTCAGTTAAAAACAGATTTGAATTAAAAAAATAATAAAATAAAGATAAAATAAAGATTATATATATATATATAATATATATATTATATATATATATATATATATATATATATATATATTAAAACCAGGGTAGGATCATTTTCACAGATTGATTTACCTTAAATGACAGCATCACAAATCCCTATGATGCTGTCAGTTCGGGTCATTAGACATGTAGTTGGGCTGGGACTTGCGGGTGTAATAGATTTATGTGAAAATAACCTATGAAACATATCAGTGACAAAGATCTAGATATCTAATCTAGTAAAAAGTATACAAAAATCAAAAAAAATATGATTCTGATGGGGAAGTAGACATCAGGCTCAACTGAATTAGTTTTTTTGCTCTTAAAGAGTTATTTCAGCTTTATACAAATTTTGCCCAGTAATGTGTGTAACCTGAACAAAGAAATCCATTCTCCTGCTCCCCGACACTGTTGCAGTGCAGACGCTCCTCTTAGCCTTGCCTCCCTTCCCAGGCCTGTACATATCCGGACATGGTCATGTGCACCACTGCATCCAATAATTGACCCATAGTAGTGACACGTAACCAAGCAGAATGTGTCTCAGAAGTGATGTGCTGCTTGGGGACATGTCACTGATGAAGCCAGTCACTGGCTGCAGCAGCCTTGTAACCCTGTCTGGATGTGCACAGCCCCAGGGCTGGAAGCACTACGGAACAGAGCCTCTGTGCTGGAATCTAATAGCGGGGACAAGGTGAGTGGATTTCTTTGTCCAAGTATTGATGTTCAAGTATTGGCTGGATGTAAAAATTTATCTAACGTAGTTATAACCCTTTACTTTTCTCATATATAGCAAATCTATTTGCTCTAGCTTTGATCACTTGTTATTTTAATCAAAGAAAATAACTTACCTAAAGTGATTCTTTCCATCAGCACTGGATCCGCTGAATTCACCTACAAAAAAAAAAAAAATCAGTAGAAACATGTTTATGGTCTATGATATGCACGTACAGATTTTATTCCTGCAAACTAACATCATTTATATAAAGCAATGCTAGAATAAAAAATCATTATTAGCAAGTAAAAGTACAGCATTTGTTGGCTCCATGTCATGCCAGGTTACAGGACTTTTCCTACACACAAACTCATTACAGATGATATGCCAGATATTTAAAGGGAGTCTGCTTATAGACTGCTCAGAGTAGGCTGTAGCCTACCTTCCATATATCTCAACGCTACCTTTATTATACTTGTCCCTCGCAGATATCGCCGAAAAAAATACTTTAATAATTTATGCAAATTCGTTTCTGCAAGTGCCCGGAAGCGGCATTATTTCAGATGGAGCCCAGACTTTGTGCCGTCCGCATCTTTTGCGGCCCCATTGAAATAAATGGATCCGCATCCTATCCGCAATTGTCCGCAAATGCGGAAACGGATGCGGATAAAAAAAACGGATGTGTGAATGGGGCCTAAAGGAGAGTGGGCCAGAGCCGTGAAATAGGAGGGGTTTGAGTGCAAATCGCCCGGGGCCTGGGCTCCATCTGAAAAAATGCATTTAATGAATTGCTAGCAGTCTGCAGTAAGGGTACAGAGGGGTGGTAACAAGTTGGGGGTGTGTACCTGAACAGACTCACTCTATCCAATCAGTGCTGCCATTTTCAGTCCATGCAAGGACACCCCCCAACTTGTTACCACCCCCCTGTACCCTTACTAGCAATTCATTCATAACTTCTAGTGCAAATAATAAAGGAATGGCACAACATAGAGCCATAAGAATAGATGTTCCAGAATTGTTATTACATGGGGAATGCATGAAGCTATTAAAAACAGACATGTCAGGAGTGGTGAAAGGTCCTCTTTTAAAAGAGGATCTGTTTCTTAAATGATGGCTAGTGTCATCCCTGGGCTGTGTCTAAGGCAAATCATTTAGCCAAATAGTACTCCATCTAATTCTACCATAAAGCATACACTTCATGTTTTACCATCTATATAGACAATAAAACACTTCAGGAAGGTAGAATAATCTTACACCTTTTTACGGTGTAAAAAAGTCACATTTCTCCCCCACTCCAACTAATTTTCATTAAATGAAAAAAAAAAGACTTAGCAGGAGGGCCTACAGCATCCTGACTGGTTTACTATAATTTTTACCAGAACGTGGTGTAAATTCTAGACAAATGTATTCCAGCTCACATATGGTGTAGATATGTTTTTCTGGTACACAGAAAGAGCACAGATTGCTAGAGGATGCACTACATTTATTAAGTGGCATGCCTCTTAAACCTCTTCCTGACATGGCGATTTTCCATTTTGGCGTTTTATTTTTTACCCCCTACCTTCACAGAGCCGTATTTTTTATTTTTTTTCCTATTTACACAGCTATATGAGGGCTTGTTTTTCTGCGGGACAGGTGACACTATTCTAATGGCACTATTTAATATTGCATATGATGTAGTGGAAAAGCTTGGAAAAAATCCCAAATGTGGTGGAATTGGGGGGAAAAAAAAAATGCAACGCCGCCACAATTTTGTGAGTTGTGTGTTAACTGCATTCACTATGTGGTAAAACCGAGAAGTTGTAGTTTTGTAGTTTTCATTGATACGATTTTGGGTTGTGTTGACTTTTGGATCACCTTATTTGAACTTTTTTTGGAGGAGAACAAACGATGAAAGACGGCAAATCACCCTTTTTTCCGTTACGCAATTCAAAATATGGGAAACATTTTTCTAATATTTTAATTATGTGCGGTTTCAGATGTGACGATGCTTATGAGGTCCATACTTTTATTGTAATTTTACCCCAAGCCAGTTTTAACCTTTCTTCCATTACCATTGTTTCTATTTGGTGTACATACGAGTTTTTGACAGCTTTTTATTTTGCTTTTTCGGAAGTAGGATAAAGAGAAGGCGGCAACTCTACCATTGATTTTTGGGTTTCGTTATTGCAGCATACACCGTGCAGTAAAAATGGTATGTTATCTTCTGCTGGTCCATAACAATTACAGAAAATACCAATTTTATATACCGTATTTTTCGCTTTGTAAGGCGGCACTTTTTCCCCCAAAAGTTGGGGGAAAATGGCAATGAATCTTATAAAGCGAATATTAGGGAGAGCTTCCATTATGGAAGCGCTCACTAGTATGCATTAGGTGCCAGGAGTGAAGCTCTGCGAGAGCTTCAGGTACTCCCCATCCCTGGGGGCGGCGCTGCACTGTCCTGACCCGGTACAGTGACAGTGCAGCGCGGTCTGGAGAACACATGGGAGTGCTGCCGGAGATGGAGAAGACCTGCGGTGCAGGAGAGGTAAGAGGAGTTATTTTATTTTATTCTAACCTGAGGTCTGATGGTCTGGCAAGGAACTCTGTGGGGTTCAACAATGAGGGCTGATCTGAGGTCTGATGGGGGTCTCACATTCAGGGCTGATTTGAGGTCTGATGGGGGTCTCAAATTGAGGGCTGATGGCAGTTCTGATATGGGGGTCTGATGTGATGTCCTGATATTTATCAGGGTCTGATCTGAGGATCTGAAATGAGTTCTGATGAAAAATATATTTTTCTTATTTTCCTCCTCTAAAACCTGGGGTGCGTCTTATCATCGGATGCTTCTCGGTCTTGTGTGAGGGCTCATTTTTTGCGGGACAAAGACGGCTTCATTGGTACTATTTTGGGATACATACAATATTTTGATTGCTCGATATTACACTTTTTGTGAGAAGAGGTGACAAAATGGCTGTTCTGGAACAGTTTTTGGGTTTGTTTTTTTATGACATTCACCTGACAATATATATCATGTGATATTTTCAAAGAGCAGGTCATTACGCGAGGACGTGGTGATACCAAATAGGGCTAATTTTTTTTCTGAATCAGTTTTACATAATTAAGCATTTTTGAAAAAATAATTTTTTTTTTTTTTTTTTTTGCTTTTCTGGCTACCATCTTGTGTAGGGGCTCATTTTTTGTGGGATGAGTTGACATTTTATTGGTACACTTTTTGTGACAAGGTGACCAAAAATGGGCACCCTGATGGGGTAGATCATGTGATATTTTTATAGAGCCAGTCTTTTTCTTTTCTTAGGCCAGTAACGACAAGTTCATCTGCACATGGCGAAGCAGACCAGCCACAGACGTGAATGAGGCTGAGAGTGTACCAAGAACACCCGTTATACAACGTACTGCAATGTGCTGGCTCACTTCCTCTGTGAACCTCCTATATGCACTAATCAGCAATGATTGTGGCATTAAGGGGTTATCTAGTTATATAAATATTGCCCATGTGCCTTATAACCTATCTAATAACACCTTGTAATGTGTCTTTATCTGTAACTAGCAGAAAGGACCCGGCTTTGCACGGGTATATTTAATCTATTTCATTTAATATATGTGTGTGTCCGTTAAAAGATAGCGATAGTATCGCCAATAACAGTGACTTCTACAGCACTTGCCACTTAACAGTGAACTCCACATCCCCCATAATAGTGACCTCTCCAGTACTCCGTCCCTAACAGTGAATGCCACAGCCCACTAACCTTAACACTGACCCCCCCAGTGCCCCGCCTCCTTAAAATAGGACCTCCATAGCAGCCCATCCCCTTAACTTTGACCTTCACAGCACCCCACTCCCTTGACAGTGACCTCCTCAGGGGCCCGCCTCTTAACACTGACCTCCATAGGCGAAATCCACTGTTCCTTGCCCCTTTAACAGAGACCTAAACAGCACTAGGTCTCTAACAGTGACTGCCACAGTACCCCGTTCCCATAACAGTAACCTCCATAGTACCCTGCTCCCTTAACAGTGACCTCTCAGTACCCTGCTCCCTTAACAGTGACCTCCACAGCAGCTGCCCCTTTAATTGTGGCCCCTGCCCCCTTGACAGTGACCTTCACAGCACCCTGCCCCCTTAACAGTAACATCCACAGTGTCTGCCCCTTTAACAGTGACCACAGCAGCTGCCCCTTTAACAGTGGCCCCTGCCCCCTTAACAGTGACCTCCACAGAGCCCTGTCCCTTTAAGGCTAAGGCTACACGACGACGTGTCATGCAACATTTTGTCGCACCAATGTCACACAACAATTTTTATAATGATAGACTATAGTGTCACAATACGACTTATTCGACAAGCTGCGACTGCGACACGACAGTTGCAAAAAATACATTCAAGATGGATTTTTGCGCAACTGTCACAGCATGTCACAGTGCAACACTATAGACTATCATTATAAAAATTGTTGCGCGACACATGTAGCAGTGTAGTTGTGCCCTATGTGTTGTGCTACTTATTGTCGTCGTGTAACCCAAGCCTAAAGCTGACCTAAAGCAGTAAAGGAAAATGGCAGGGTTGTTATGGAAACCTGGAGTAAAACTGTATGTATGTGAATAAGAAGCAGGCTGCGCCAGGGCCCGTGGGAGGTAAGCACTGAATTGTGTTTTGAGGAGCTATTTACCTGAGCTCCGCAGCTGGCTTGCTAATTACCTGGCTGGGTTGTTATGGAAAACTCTGTGTATGTGGAGAGTATGGCAGTTGAGATTTGAAGAGAAGACTTCCAGGCTAATATAGGTCATTTTTTTGGAAGATATCTCAGGAACGGTAAGTCCTAGAGAGCTGAGACCCGGTCTAAAACCTTCCCGGACACCTGATGTACCTGTGTGCCGAATTTGGTGAAGATCGGGCCAGTAGTTTGGTCACGCATAAAGAACAGACAGACAGACGGACAGACAGAAACTCATTTTTATAATATAAGACGACTAGAAGAAGGACCCGGCTTCGCACGTGTATATTTAATCTATTTAATTTAAAAGGGGTTTCTGCAGTTTTTTCAAACTGAATGATCTATTCCTCTGGATAGATCATCAGCATCTGATCAGCGGGGGTCCGACACCCGTGGACCCCTGCCGATCAGCTGTTTGAGGAAGGCAGCAGCGCTGCAGGAGCACGCGGCCTTCTCTGTGTTTTACCGCAGAGCTTAGCCGCGCCCAGGCAGTGATTAGTAGTCGTGACGTCACTGGCTGCGGTAAACACAAGAAGGCGGCGGCGCTCTGCAGCGCCGGCTGCCTTCTCAAAACAGCTGATCGGCAGGGGTCCCGGGTGTCGGACCCCCGCCGATCAGATGCTGATGATCTATTCCAGAGGATAATCTTCAGTGTGAAAAAACTGCAGAACCCCTTTAATGTTTCTGTGTGTCGTTAAAAGATAGACAGTATTTCCCATAACAGTGACCTGTACAGCACCCCGCCCCCTTAATACTGAACTCCACAGCCCCCCACCCTCAACACTAAACCCCCCCCACAGTGCCCCGTCTCCTTAAAATGTAACCTCCACAGCAGCCCATCCCCTTAAAATTTGACCTTCACAGCAGCCCACCCCTTTAAAAGTGAGTTTCACAGCACCCCACTGCCTGACATTTACCTCCTCAGGGGCCCACCTCCTTAACAGTGACCTCTAAAGCAGCCCACCCCTTAGCAATTGACCTCCATAGCGGACTGTCCCTTATCTGTGACCCCCACTGTTCCTTGCCCTCTTAAACTGAGACTGCCACAGCACCCATCCCTTTAACAGTGACTGCCACAGTATCCCGTTCCCTTAACAGTGACCTCGCAGTACCCTGCTGCCTTAACAGTGACCTTCACAGCAGCTGCCCTTTCAATAGTGGCCCCTGGCCCCTTAACAGTGACCTCCACAGCACCCTGCGCCTTTAAGCCTAGGGCTACATGACGACATGTGTCACGCAACATTTTGTCGCACAACAATTTTTATAATGATAGGCTATGGTATCGCACGGTGACATCCGACATGTTGCGACTGCAACACGACAGTCGAAAAAAATTCAACCAAGACTGATTTTACTGAAACTGTCGCGTCGCAGTTGCAGCATGTCGCAACACCATATAGTCTATCATTATAATAATTTTTGCACAACATTGGTGCAACATCAATGTCGCGTGACACATGTAGCTGTGTAGTTGTGCCCTATGTGTCGTGCGACTTATTGTTGCGCAACACATGTTGTCGTGTAGCCCTAACCTAAAGCTAACCTACAGCAGTGAAGAAAAATGGCTGGGTTGTTATAGAAACCTGAAGCAAATCTGTATGCATGTGACTGTGTAAGAAGCAGGCACCGCCAAGGCATGTGGTAGGTAAGCACTAAATTGTGTTTTGGGGAGGTATTTACCTGAGCTCCTTAGCTGGCTGCCAATTACCTCTCATTAGCAGCCTTGTTACTATAACAAAGCAAAAACCTATGTATTCCCTAAGTCTTTCTTGTTCACATCCAGATTCCTCTGCTCTGCCCCTGGCTGGATTGTTATGGAAACCTGCAGTAAAACTGTTGTGTATGAGGAGACCAAGGACCCTGCAAGCTACTATTGGCTTGATAAGGGACATGTGACCGTATGTATGACAGTTGGGATATGAAAAGAAAGAAGATTTCCAGGCTAATATTGGCTAATGCAGGTCATTTTTTGGGAATATCTCAGGAACGGTACATCCTAGAGAGCTGAGACCCTGTCTAAAAACCTTCCCGGACACCTGATGTACCTGTGTGCCAAATTTGGTGAAGATCGGTCCAGTAGTTTGGTCACACAAAGAACAGACAAACTCATTTTATAATATAAGATAAGAGATCTCTTGTTTCTGCGGTGCTGATGAGGGTCACCGTGACCCGCAACATCATCCACCAGGCTCGCTGTGGTGATGTTTCATGTACAGGCTTTATCCCTGCCTTAGGGAGTGGTCCGGCTCTGTACACGAAACTTTAGAGCCTGTGTGCCCGCCCCCCCCCTCTCTGATCTGGCTGCCGGCAGCCTGTGAAAACAGCAGCACATTTACCCACTAGTGATGGGACCCCAAAGCCACCACCCCACAACCACAAACAAATAAATCCATCAGGGAAGTGGGGGGAAGCAGCTGCTTCGGGCCCAGAAGCAGTCATTGTACTTCTTCGTCCCCCAGGCCCCTGTGCACAGCAAACCCTGCAGTGGCTTGGTGATGTACTTTTTGTGATGGTAGGTGACGAAAAATTTGCTTTTTTTACGATGTTCACCTGAGGGGTTGGGTCATGTGATATTTTTATAGAGCTGGTTGTTACAGACACAGCGATACCTAATATGTTTAGGGTATTTTATTTTCTTAATTTTTTAACCAATTACAAATGTGCCTATATGTGCGAAAAAATTGGATTATTTTTACACTTTTTTTTTTTTACACTTCGACTCAGACCCACTTGATTCTTGAAGATCCAGTGGGTCTGATAGCTCTATAATACACTGCAGTACACTCTATAGTGTACCGCAGTGTAATTTTCATTCATAGTAAGCCTGATCAGGCTCCTGACTTTAGCAGGAGCTTGATCAGGCTTAGCTATACCATGGCAAGCCGGACGTCTGTGAAAGGTCCGGTTGCCATGGTAACCATCGGGACGCTGCTACAGCAGAGCGGCGTCCCGATGGTGGAGGGAGGGAGCTCCTTCCCTCTGTGATCCAGTCAAGCATCGGGTGGCTGCCACAGCACAGCAGCGACCCGATGGGAGAGGGAGGGAGCTCCCTCCCTGTTAACCCCTTCCATACACGCGGTCCGCAGCATGAAAGGGGCTAAACGGGTTAAACGGCTGACATCGGTGCCAGCACCGATGTCAGCCGTTTTCCAGCAGAGTGTCAGCTGTATGCTGACACTCTGCTTCAGCCGCTCAGCCATCCTGAACATCGGGGCAGGGAGGCAGGGGGGGGACCGCCGGCCATCCTGAGACTGGAGGGCTCTTTAAAATAAATAATGCTTTTAGGAGGATCTGATCCCCGCAGACTTGGACTGTGGGGATCAGATCCTTTCAGCCGGCTTTAGTGTCGTCTGATTGGCTAGTCTATACAGACTAGCCAATCAGAGTGATCGCTGGCCCGAGACCCCCCTCATTGGTCTCAGGCCAGCTAGCTGAGACCCCTGGCTATATGTAACAGCCGAGGTCTCAGCATTGTCACCACGTCAGCAGACATGGTGACAGTTTAATGCCATGACGTGTATACTCGTAAATAGCAGTGCTCCATGACGAGTATACATGTCAAATAGCGTGAAGGGGTTAAAGGGGTTGTTAAAGTTATTTTTTGTCCTTTGTATGTTCTAACTAGGCAAATGTAATGATTTTTCAATGCACTTACTTTAACTTCTGTGGCCCCTTTCTCAGATTTTTACTGAGGGTCACATGACCTACGATGTCAGCTTCTTTCCCTGCTCTGCTGATGTTTCGTGCACAAGCCTGAGAAGCAGATAAGAATCCGTACAGGAGAGGTCACTGTGCTGTCCACGCCCCCTGCACTGCTGGCTGTTCTGTGTTTCCTTCTCCCTAGATTCATTAGCAAACATTAACCCCTTCAGCCAGCACAGACTCAGGGCTGAAAGCTTTACTGAGTAGCTGCAAGCAGTGAGGAGGCAAATGCTGGGCACAGGAGCTGACAGACTAGAGAAGATCTGTAGAGTATTGCACAAGAACAGGTAGAGGGAAGTTCCTGTGTGTATTAGTAGTGTCATTGCACAGCTGGGACTTGTAGTCCTACACATACAACATGCTGCAGAGAATCCTAGCAGGCAGACATGTCACTCAGGGCAGCACTTGTATTCACTCCCTTTCCAGAGCAGGGGGAGGGGCAGAGATTTGTTGTTATTGCATGTGTGAGGGATGAGAATCCATTTTGTATCAGGACTTCATCTTATGAACCTAAGATGAATTCTGAAAGAAAATAGTAGTTCTTCTTATGTTTACTGGTAACTTGTATTTACAGGAAATAGCAGAACTAAATATATATGTATGTTCAGGGTCGGACTGGAGTACCTAGGGCCCACCAGAGGAAATAATTCTTGGGGCCCACCATAAAGAAATATCTGTGTTTGTTATCCCTGTACAGTGACATCACTGTGTTTATTATCCATGTACAGTGACATCACTGTGTTTATTATCTCTGCACTGTGACATCACTGTGTGTATTATCCCTGTACAGTGACATCACTGTGTGTATTATCCCTGTACAGTGACATCACTGTGTTTATTATCCCTGTACAGTGACATCACTGTGTTTATTATGTCTGTACAGTGACATTGCTGTGTTTGTTATCCCTGTACAGTGACATCGATGTGTGTATTATCCCAGTGCAGGAAGAGGTAAGTGGTCTGTGTTTGTGTGTTTGTTTTCTATTTTTCAGGGTCGTGAATGCAGAGGACTACGTCGGATTCGGTGGACTACGTCGGACCAGCTTTTTTTTTTTTTTTTAATAAAATGGTCAAACAGGGGTCTGGGGGAGTGTTTATTTCAATAAAATGTTTTATACTTGTGTGTGTGTTTTTTTTTACAAT
>ONZH01014765.1:0-37246 GCA_900303285.1 Rhinella marina | reverse complement strand
GTACGATCTCACCTAGGGAATACCTCCCACTGACCCTAGGTGCGCCCGTTTACCCGACTTCTGAGGACAATGGGGAGCAATGTGGCCTGGTTTCTTACAAAAATAGCAAACCACCCCAGACCTGCGGGGACCGAGTCTGTCTATCTCCATAGGTTCTTCAGGTGGAACCGCAGGCCTGGAAAATACCGGAGCCAGCCGACCCCGTCTCTGCTCAGTAGCTTGCTCGAGACGGCGTTCGGACAGACGCGGTCAATCCTTATGGCCAGATCAATGAGACCCCGGAGAGTACCTGGTCTCTCTCTACCTGCCAGCTCGTCCTTGATGGACGGACTTAAGCCGGCGGAGAAAATCGCTAGCAAGGGAGCATCTTGCCATGCCAACTCGGACGCCAGGGTTCGGAAACGGATGGCGTATTGTGAAACCGAGTCCGCTCCCTGGCGTAGTTCCAGCAGACAGGAGCTGGTGGTAACCAGGGGATCAGGTCCCTGAAACACCTCTCTAAAGCAGGACAAAAAGAGAGGTAGGGAGGACACACAAGGATCACTTCTCTCCCATAGAGGGGTAGCCCAAGCCAGTGCCTGCCCGGATAGGAGGGATATTATGAATGCCACTTTGGTGTGGTCATCCAAAAAACTGTCCGGGTTCAATTGAAAGTGGATCAGGCACTGACTTAAGAATCCCCGACACTCCTGTTGTTCCCCACTGAAACGTACGGGCAGAGGTAACTTAGGCGGTCGGTGAATCGCCACGGAAACTTGCGGACATACCGGAGCAGCAGCGGAGTGGGAAATAGCGGCAGCCTGCTGCTCCACGGCCCGCAACCAACCGTCTAAGGTGGACAGCAATTCCGTGCTAGACGCCGAGATGGCGGCAGCACGTTGCTCCATCTCCTGCATGCGTTGTTCCCATAATTTAACGTATGCCTGCATGGAGGGAGTTAGAGACATAGCACCGGCAGATCCCTGGCCGGTGCCTACTGTTGAAGGGGGGGGTACTGTAAGGCGCGGGCACCGACGCCGTGCACGCGCGCGCTTGTAGTCTAATTACGACACTGTCGCTTTAAGACACTTTGGTTTTGGTTCAGACACAGGAAGTGGTCATAAGCTCCGACCTTGACCCTGCCTGTGATGTCACTTCCGCCAGGAGGTGATCATGTGCCCATACTTCGAGGCTACAGATGATGTCACATCCGCCAGTCCTGCACAGGAAGCACCGCCCTGTTAATTGGTTGCTTCACTATAAAAACCCCTCAGTATTGGCAGCAGGCGCCGGTGCCTACTGTTAGGCCAAGGAGCCCTTTTTAAATAATAAAGTGACTCTGCCCTGAGACAGAGTCACCGGGGATCACTGGACTCAGATCCTGAGTCACCCGAGCAGGGCAACCCAGGAACCAAGCAGCCGGAAAGGCAAGCTCCCGAAGGAGGACAGGGGATGAGCTCCAATGCCCGAAGGCACGTGTGCACAAGCACACAATACTGAGCTCCCGAGGGAGGATAGGGGATGAGCCCCAATGCCCGAAGGCACGTGTGCACAAGCACACAATACTGAGCTCCCGAAGGAGGATAGGGGATGAGCCCCAATGCCCGGTAGGCAAATGCGCACAAACACTCAGTGCGCTCAAGTCTGGGACCAGCACAGGGTACCCAGCTCTCAATCGGACCACGTGTGCCGAGTTCCGCGCCTCCCGGAGGAGGTTGCAGCCCAACACACAATGTGGCCTCCAAACACACACACTGGCGCACACTAGGGTTCCGCGCCTCCCGAAGGAGGTTGCAGCCCAACACACAACAACTCCTGCCTAGACCACAGACTACACCTAGTGTGCAACCAAGGTCCTAGTCACAAAGCAGAGCGACCGGGTCTCTAGCTTAGCAAAGCAACAACAAGGCACCGGCGCCTGCTGCCAATACTGAGGGGTTTTTATAGTGAAGCAACCAATTAACAGGGCGGTGCTTCCTGTGCAGGACTGGCGGATGTGACATCATCTGTAGCCTCGAAGTATGGGCACATGATCACCTCCTGGCGGAAGTGACATCACAGGCAGGGTCAAGGTCGGAGCTTATGACCACTTCCTGTGTCTGAACCAAAACCAAAGTGTCTTAAAGCGACAGTGTCGTAATTAGACTACAAGCGCGCGCGTGCACGGCGTCGGTGCCCGCGCCTTACATGCTGCTCTCTGCAACTCCCCCCTCATTACTCTGTAAGGGGCCGACACCTTCAGGTTTATACTTTTTACCATTTATATAATTAAAGAACATTTTAGGGTTAGTTTTACTCTCTTTGGCGATTAATCTCTCGGTCTCTAGTTTGGCTGTTTTTATTTGTCTTTTACATATTCTATTTTTTTCCTTATAGTTTTTCAATGCTTCCTCACTCCTCCTTCCTCACTCCTCCTGTTTTAGTGATTTAAATGTTTTCTGTTTGTCATTTATTGCTTTCTTTACAGTTCTGTTTATCCACATAGTTTTTTTTCTTGTTCCTTAACCTTTTATTCCCATAAGGTATGTACCTCTCACAATTAGATATTAGGATGCTTTTAAAAATATCCCATTTTGTGGCTGTATTTTTATTTTTGAGGACTTTGTCCCAGTTAGTTAGGCCTATGGCCTCTCTTAGTTGGCTTTTTTGAAGTTATTTTATTTGAAGATATTGATAGGTCCTTTACTATTCAGACTAACATACAACACATAACATCATACTAACCTATAGGTGATTTAGGTTGCCTTATATAGAGGACGCTATTATGGTTCATTTTTACAATCACCTATAATCAGCCATAACAGTGAAAATTCAGTGAATAACATAACCCGGTGGAATCACATGATTTGACATCTAGTGGTAAAGCCACTGCTTTGGTGATTCTTTTGTTCTATTATGGACTCATATAATTTTATTTGATAGAGTCATTTATGATTATATGTGCCGTGCATTTTTATCTTTATCTCTTTCTCCATTTATTGTACACTGTGGATGGCGGCAGACTGTTGTGGATTACAGCCGCTGATTGCAGATTGTAACAATCTATTACGCATTCCTTGCATTTGCATGCACTTTTATACTTTAGATATTTGTGTGTTTTAATTTTGTATTTTTATTAAAGACACCACACATTTCCAGCTGAAAGAGTGCATACTTACTTGTTTATTGAACACAGATATTGTCGACAACTTAAAGGAACAGTGAGAAGTTGGTAAAGTAATAACAATAGAATAATGAGCTCATATTAGCAAATACAATGTAATTCAGAAATGATCAAATACAAAACTAGAGACCGAGAGATTAATCGCCAGAAAGTAAAACTAACCTTAAAATGTTCTTCAATTATATAAATGGTAAAAAGTATAAACCTGAAGGTGTCGGCCCCTTACAGAGTAATGAGGGGGGAGTTGCAGAGAGCAATGAGGAGAAAGCAAAGATAAATTCTAAATATTTTTTTCTCCACTGCATTCACTGAGGAAAATAAACTGTCAGATGAAATGCAGAATATAAAAGTAAATTCCCCATTAAAAGTGCCCTGTCTGACCCAGGAAGAAGTACAGAGACAACTTAAAAAGATTAAAATAGACAAATCGCCAGGACTGGATGGCATACACCATTGTATCCTAAGAGAATTAAGTAATGTCATAGCCAGCCCCTTATTTCTGATATTTAAGGACTCTATACTAACAGGGGCATTGGTGCATAGCAAATGTGGTGCCAATATTCAAACAGGGTCCAAAAACAAAGCCCGGGAACTATGGGCCGGTAAGTTTAACATCTGTCGTGGGTAAACTGTTTGAGGGTTTTCTAAGAGATGCTATCTTGGAGTACCTCAATGAAAATAAGCAAATAACTCCATATCAGCATGGCTTCATGAGGGATCGGTCATGTCAAACAAATTTAATCAGTTTCTATGAGGAGGTAAGTTCTAGACTTGACCACGGCGAATCAATGGATGTCGTATATCTGGACTTCTCCAAAGCATTTGACACTGTACCGCATAAAAGGTTAGTATATAAAATGAGAATGCTTGGCCTGGGAGAAAATGTCTGTATGTGGGTAAGTAACTGGCTGAGTGACAGAAAACAGAGGGTGGTTATTAACGGCACATACTCAGATTGGGTCACTGTCACTAGTGGGGTACCACAGGGGTCAGTATTGGGCCCTATTCTCTTCAGTATATTTATTAATGATCTGGTAGAAGGCTTGCACAGTAAAATATCAATTTTTGCAGATGACACTAAACTGTGTAAAGTAATTAACACAGAAGAGGACAGTACACTGCTACAGATGGATCTGGATAGACTGGAGGCTTGGGCAGAGATGTGGCAGATTAGGTTTAACACTGACAAATGTAAGGTTATGCATATGGGAAGGAATAATGCAAGTCACCAGTACATATTAAGTGGTAAAACATTGGGTAACTCTGACATGGAAAAGGACCTAGGAATTTTAGTAAACAGCAAACTAAGCTGCAGAAACCAGTGTTTGACATCTGCTGCCAAGGCCAATAAGATAATGGGTTGCATAAAAAGGGACATAGATGCCTGTGATGAGAACATAGTCCTGCCACTTTACAAATCACTAGTCAGACCACACATGGAGTACTGTGTACAGTTGAACAAGGCATACATAGCAGAGCTGGAGAGGGTTCAGAGGAGGGCAACTAAAGTAATAACTGGAATGGGTGGACTACAGTACCCAGAAAAATCATCCAAATTAGGGTTAATTACTAGTGATGAGCGAGCCGAAGCAGCAATATTCGGGATTCGCACGAATATTGCCCGCTTCGGCTCGGCTCGGCATCCCGAGCCAGCGCGGACTCGTGATGATTCGTCACTGCCAGTTTGAAATGCCCATTTTTTTCAGCCAATCAGCATCAAAGGGAAGCCTGTAGGAACGCCTGCTGTGATGTAACATCCCCTATACCTCCTCAGCAGTGATTGGCTGGCAGTGACATGTGACCTAAATTTGCGTAAGGTAGGGACCTGCAGCGTCAGAAGAGACAGACAGAGACAGTGTTAGCTCGTATAGTGTGTGCAGCAAGCAGTTAGGAGTTAGGATAGGAAGCCTCAACAGTCTTTTTAAAGACTATTTATACTCTGAAAAACAGTATACAGTATATACTGTAAGCCTGTATTTTGTGTAGGAATAGGAAGCCACAATAGTCTTTTAAAAACCAATTGATTCTCTGAAGAAAACTATACAGTATATGCTGTAAGCCTGCATTCTGTGCAGAGCTGTGCCTGGTACACCTTGTCCAGCCACATAGATCAAACTATACATATCTAAACAGATATATTCCTGTGCATGACTGTGCAGTGACTAGTGAATACATTTCATCAGCCTGCTATATACCTCAGAGTCTATAGATACCGTATTGATCTGTGGATTCCCGTTTTTTTTGCGCAAACTGCGTACATCTTTTTTTGGATAGGTCTGAAAATAATCGTACCTGCATATCTATCTACATTGTCCGTTTAATTCCACTGATCCGTAATACACGGTGCAGTGACTAGTGAATACATTTCATCAGCCTGCTATATACCTCAGAGTCTATAGATACCGTATTGATCTGTGGATTCCCGTTTTATTTGCGCAAACTGCGTACATCTTTTTTTGGATAGGTCTGAAAATAATCGTACCTGCATATCTATCTACATTGTCCGTTTAATTTCACTGATCCGTAATACACGGTGCAGTGACTAGTGAATACATTTCATCAGCCTGCTATATACCTCAGAGTCTATAGATACCGTATTGATCTGTGGATTCCCGTTTTATTTGCGCAAACTGCGTACATCTTTTTTTGGATAGGTCTGCAAATAATCGTACCTGCATATCTATCTACATTGTCCGTTTAATTTCACTGATCCGTAATACACGGTGCAGTGACTAGTGAATACATTTCATCAGCCTGCTATATACCTCAGAGTCTATAGATACCGTATTGATCTGTGGATTCCCGTTTTATTTGCGCAAACTGCGTACATCTTTTTTTGGATAGGTCTGCAAATAATCGTACCTGCATATCTATCTACATTGTCCGTTTAATTTCCACTGATCCGTAATACACGGTGCAGTGACAAGTAAATACATTTCATCAGCCTGCTATATACCTCAGAGTTTATAGATTCCGTATTGATCTGTGGATTCCCGTTTTATTTGTGCAAACTGCGTACATCTTTTTTTGGATAGGTCTGAAAATAATCGTACCTGCATATCTATCTACATTGTCTGTTTAATTTCACTGATCCGTAATACACGGTGCAGTGACTAGTGAATACATTTCATCAGCCTGCTATATACCTCAGAGTCTATAGATACTGTATTGATCTGTGGATTCCCGTTTTATTTGCGCAAACTGCGTACATCTTTTTTTGGATAGGTCTGAAAATAATCGTACCTGCATATCTATCTACATTGTCCGTTTAATTTCACTGATCCGTAATACACGGTGCAGTGACAAGTAAATACATTTCATCAGCCTGCTATATACCTCAGAGTTTATAGATTCCGTATTGATCTGTGGATTCCCGTTTTATTTGTGCAAACTGCGTACATCTTTTTTTGGATAGGTCTGAAAATAATCGTACCTGCATATCTATCTACATTGTCCGTTTAATTTCACTGATCCGTAATACACGGTGCAGTGACTAGTGAATACATTTCATCAGCCTGCTATATACCTCAGAGTCTATAGATTCCGTATTGATCTGTGGATTCCCGTTTTATTTGCGCAAACTGCGTACATCTTTTTTTGGATAGGTCTGAAAATAATCGTACCTGCATATCTATCTACATTGTCCGTTTAATTTCACTGATCCGTAATATACGGTGCAGTGACTAATGAATACATTTCATCAGCCTGCTATATACCTCAGAGTCTATAGATACAGTATTGATCCTTTACAATATATAATAATATATATGCAGTGACTAGTGAATACATTTTATATAATTTTAATAATATAATACTGCTACTGTGCACATGGAGAACCCCAGGGTAAGGGGGAGAAGGGGAAGAGCTGGGAGAGGTGGAAGAGGTGGTCGTGGAGGGAGAGGTGGGAATCGTGGTGGTGCAGTGGTCAGCGGTGATGACCGTGGTGTGTGTGGTGACACAGTGCCGGCTGCTGTGGGTACAGTGGAAACACGTAAGGTCAGGGTGCCTGGTCAACTCCAGAAGTTGGTAGGGCAGCATCCTACAACTCTGACAGACCCCAAACAACAACAAGAGGTGGTTCAGTGGATTGCAGAGAGCACGTCCAGCCACGTTTCGTCTGCCCCCTCATCCAGCCAGTCGACTTCTCTGAGCCAGGGTGTCTGTCCTCCAACTCGCCCTCCTTCTCCCCAGCCAGAACCCTCTAGGGGTATGTCCCACGGACAAAATTTATCCATGGAACTCTTCAGCCACCACTTCCCTGATGTGCCAGTGGACGAGCTGCTATGCCCTGATTCTCAGGACCTTTTGCAGTCTCCAGGTTATGAGAGTGGGGAGTTAACAGTGGAGTCTGAGGAGCTGGTGGAAGATGACGACGAGACACTGTTGTCGGAGGTAGTTGTCAGGGACGTCACTGTGGAGTCTGAGGAAGACCTGGGGGTTGATGAGGGGACAGATCCTACTTGGGTGGATGAGGCAACTGGAGGCAGTGGTTCAGACTGTGAGACAACATCAGCACCACAAGCTGTTGAGAGAGCCAGAGGGCTGCGACGAGGGAGAAGCCAGGGCCGAGTCACTACTTCCCCAAGTGCTCCTAGAGGTCACGCTCCAGCCCGTACTATGCGCCACTCCTTAGTTTGGGAGTACTTTAAGGATGATGAGGCCGATCCTCGTTTGATGGTGTGCAAGCTGTGCCACACGTCAATGAGCAGGGGTTCAAAACGCAACAACCTGACCACTAGTAGCCTGCGCAAACATTTGGAGAGAAAACACCACCACCAAATGGTTTGCACTTCTGTCAGCTGGTGACGTTGACACAGTTAGTCCAGCAACTGTGTCTCGTCCAAGCCAGGACGTTGCAGCCTCCAGCCCCGAAAGGACCCCTCCAGCTCCATCTCCCTCCCTCTCCTCCACTCATGTGTCCCAGTGCGGCGTTCAACTGTCTCTACCGCAGACATTTGAACGCAAGCGCAAGTACGCAGCCACCCACCCCCATGCGCAAGCTCTAAATGTGCACATCGCCAAGCTGATTAGTTTGGAAATGTTGCCGTACAGGCTTGTGGAGACAGAATCCTTCCGCAACCTTATGGAGGCGGCAGCCCCCCGTTACTCTGTCCCCAGCCGACACTATTTTGCCAGATGTGCTGTCCCCGCCCTGCACCGGCATGTGTCTGAGAACATCGCCCACGCTCTCAAAAACACGGTTTGTGGTAAAGTCCACATGACCACAGATACGTGGACGAGTACCGGTGGCCAGGGACATTACATCTCCCTCACGGCACCTTGGGTCAATCTGGTGGAGGCTGGGGCAGAGACCGATCGTGGGGCTGCACATGTGCTACCCACACCACGAATTGCGGGACATAGTTCCGTCTGTGTGTCTCCGGCACATTATGCCTCCACCTCCTCCTCCTCCAAAGTGGCAGTGATGCCCCAATCGTCAAGTCTCATTTCCTCGATGGCCAGCAGTTTCAGCACTGTGGTAGGGAAGTGGCAGCAGGCAGTCCTGAAACTGCTGAGCCTGGGGGATAAGAGGCACATGGCTGAAGAGCTCTTACAGGGCATCAGGGGGCAGACCAATGTGTGGCTGGCGCCGCTGAACCTTCAGCCAGGAATGGTGGTCTGCGATAATGGGCGTAACCTGGTGGCGGCTCTGCATCTTGGTGGGCTGACTCACGTGCCATGCATGGCCCACGTGCTCAACTTGGTGGTCCAGCGGTTCCTCAAGACCTACCCCCAGTTGAATGAGTTGCTCACCAAGGTGCGGCGCATATGCGCCCATTTTCGCAAGTCCACCATCGATGCCGCGACCCTCAGGACTGTGCAAGGGCGGCTACAACTCCCTGTTCACCGGCTGCTGTGTGACGTTCCCACGCGTTGGAATTCGATGTTACACATGCTAGCCAGGGTGTACCAACAACGCAGGGCAGTTGTAGACTGCCAGCTGATCCCCCGAGGTGGTAGTCAGGCCAGTCAGCTTCCTCATGTCTATGCTGAGGAGTGGACGTGGATGGCTGGCATCTGCCAGGTCTTAGGTCCCTTTGAGCAGGCAACAAAGATGGTCAGTGGTGATGCACACATCATCAGTGTCACCATCCCTCTGTTGTGCCTCATCCAGAACTCCTTGAGGAACCTAAGATCTTAGGATTCAGCAGTGTCACAGGAAGTGGGGGAAGACAGTGACATTGAGAGCACCCTGTTGTCAGTTTCGCAGCGTGAAACTGAGGAGGAGGCTGAGGAGGAGGAAGAAACTCTTGGGCACCATGCATCAGGGGGTGATTCCATGCTACCTGTTGAGCGGGTATTGGCTGAGGAAGATGAATTGGGGTCGGAGGAAGGGGGGGAGGAGGAGATGGAGAGTCCGCTAAGTGAGGAGGCTGAAGGCTTGTGTGTTGGCACAGTAGGGCACATGGCAGACTTTATGCTTGGCTATCTTTGTCGTGATCCCCGGGTCAAGAGGATACTGTCCACCAATGACTATTGGGTGTACACCCTCCTTGACCCATGCTACAAGGACAACTTTGCCCAACTTATACCCGTGGAGGAAAGGAGCACCCGAGTCACTTTCTACCACAAGGCCCTGGTTCAGAAACTGCTACAGGCCTTTCCAGACCAGTCGAGCAACAGGGGGCGGACTGCAGTGGCTGAAGTTGGAGAGGAGAGGAGGGGGAAAGTCAGTGTAGGCGCCAAGGGCAGGGGTACACTATTCCATGCTTTTGCCAAGTTTCTTAAACCCCAGCAAGACAGTACGACACAGCCACAGGGCAGGCAGAGCAGGGCGGAACAGTACCGCAAGATGGTGAGGGAGTATGTCGCGGACCAGACCAACGTCCTGACCGATAACTCCACGCCATATAATTACTGGCTGGCCAAGCTGGACAGGTGGCCAGAACTTGCGCAGTACGCTCTTGAGGTGCTTGCCTGCCCTGCTGCAAGTGTACTGTATGAAAGGGTTTTTAGTGCCGCCGGGGGTATCATTACGGACAAACGGACGCGCCTGTCCACCGACAACGCCAACATCCTCACGTTCATCAAGATGAACAGGTCATGGATATCCCCCCAGTTCTCATCCCCACCTCAGGATACCTCCTAAATTGCTTGCTTTCCTCCTCCTCCTCTTCATCTGAGTTGCATATGCAACAATTTTTCAGGAAAGTCATCGCGCTTTCTAAAAACATTTTTTCTGGAAAGTCATCGCGCTTTCAAAAAAAATTTTTTCTGGAAAGTCATCGCGCTTTCAAAAAAATTTTTTTCAGGAAAGTCATATGGCTTTCTAAAAACAATTTTTTAAGGAGTCATGCAGCTTTGTAACCAAATTTTTTTTAATGAAAGGCCATGGGGTTCTATACACAAAGTGCTGACGGAAGCCCATCAGCCTTTCTAAACACAATGCCCACTGCCTCTCCCAAGCGGTTGTGGTGCTGATGTTGCCTCACACTTAAAATTGATCTGTTCCTGTGCCTGATCCACCCAAGTTGAATCTGTCCCATCATGAGAAAGTCCCCCAAGGAGTCCCCACTGTAACTTGCTTCCCATACAACTACCTCACCCCCCGACACCTGTGTCTCGCCATTGTCCACCACCTCCTCAGACAACACTGGTAAATCCCCACTGTCAGCACACGGAGACTGCAAAAGGTCTTGCGAATTGGGGCAGAGAATGTTCTGGGGTAGCACATCAGAGAAAGGGTGACTATGGGGTTCCAGGGAGTACGTGACCACATGCAATCTCCATCCAAAAAGTCATACTGAGGCTCACCACCATGCTTTACACTGCAATGTTATTACTGAGGCTCACCACCATGCTTTACACTGCAATCTTATTGAAAGACAGACAATCAGGGGTTCACCGCCAGGTTGTCAGGCAGCATTTTTAAGTGGGTCACCATTAACGTGTCCCTGAAAATTGCCTTGGGGTCATCGCCAGACTATTTTTATGAAAGGCCATGGGGTTCTATACACACAGTGCTGACGGAAGCCCATCAGCCTTTCTAAACACAATTGAATCTGTCCCATCATGAGAAAGTCCCCCCAAGGAGTCCCCACTGTAACTTGCTTCCCATACAACTACCTCACCCCCCGACACCTGTGTCTCGCCATTGTCCACCACCTCCTCAGACAATACTGGTAAATCCCCACTGTCAGCACACGGAGACTGCAAAATGTCTTGCAAATTGGGGCAGAGAATGTTCTGGGGTAGCACATCAGAGAAGGGGTGACTACGGGGTTCCAGGGAGTACGTGACCACATGCAATCTCCATCTAAAAAGTCATACTGAGGCTCACCACCATGCTTTACACTGTAATCTTATTACTGAGGCTCACCACCATGCTTTACACTGCAATCTTATTGAAAGACAGACAATCAGGGGTTCACCGCCAGGTTGTCAGGCAGCATTTTTCAGTGGGTCACCATAACCGTGTCCCTGAAAATTGCCTTGGAGTCATCCCCAGACTATTGGCCAGATTTAGAAAAAATGGTGCAATTAGGGAGCCTCAGAGGCATCCCTACATGCTGCCCCTGGTGTTTCCTATGCATTTCCAAGGTGTTTCCATCATTTTCTGAGGTTTTCACATGTTGGGGCCCGAACCCACGAATCCCGCGAAAAATTCGGGCCGAATTCCGAATCCCCGAATCTTTTAGGATTCGCTCAACTCTATTAATTACTTTAGAAAAAAGACGACTGAGGGGAGATCTAATAACTATGTATAAATATAGCAGGGGTCAGTACAGAGATCTCTCCCATCATCTATTTATCCCCAGGACTGTGACTGTGACGAGGGGACATCCTCTGCGTCTGGAGGAAAGAAGGTTTGTTCACAAACATAGAAGAGGATTCTTTACGGTAAGAGCGGTAAGACTATGGAACTCTCTGTCTCAGGAGGTGGTGATGGTAAGTTCACCAAAAGAGTTCAAGAGGGGCCTGGATCTATTTCTGGAGGGTAATAATATTACAGGTTATAGTTACTAGAGATGGGTCGTTGATCCAGGGAGTTATTCTGATTGCCTGATTGGAGTCGGGAAGGAATTTTTTCCCCTAGTGGGGAAAATTGGCTTCTACCTCACAGGGGTTTTTTGCCTTCCTTTGGATCAACTTGTAGGATAACAGGCCGAACTGGATGGACAGAAGTCTTTTTTCGGCCTTATAAACTATGTTATGTAAGTGGATTTATTACATACTGTTGAGCGAAATGAAGTCACAAAGGGGCATTTGATCCGAATTTCAGGGCAAATTTGATTTGCTGTGAAGAGGAATTTCCTCTTGCTTTATGGTAGCAAATTGATTTTCCCTGATTGGTGGTAAAAAATTAAAAAAACATAGTTACCTCATCTATTTGAGTGCGAAGAGCCGGCAGGTGCCATCTTGATTGACATCATCACAGGCCGCGCAAGATTTCACACTGGGTCTACAATCAAGATTGTAGCAACTGGCTCTTCGTGATCAAATGGATGAGGGTAAGTATGATTTTATATTTTTTTTATTTTACACTGTAATATTGATGACAGATGCTGTGATCAGCTATGAATGCAGCATCTGATGGGTACAGTGACGGGTAGCAGCGCGCAATCACGGCTCCCTGTCATTGCAACCGCTACTTACAAAGGAATGCACTTTATGACAAAGTAATTTTTATGTAAGAAATTTTTATGTAAGATTCGGTGAAGCGATCGAATCAAATTTTCCAATGCTTCACTCATAACTAGTCAGAATTGATGAAATATTAAAGGTTAGATACTTTTAGGACAAATCATATGTTTGTGCATAAAGTGCAGCAATATTGTATATAACCCTACAAATGTTTATGCTTATGTAAACTGAAATAAATAAATAAATATTGTAATAATGTTATACACGACTAGGTGGTTTATCTGCCCAAGTGACAGAAGAGGAACAGGAGTAGAGGAAGGGCAAAGACGGCACAGATGGCCCCGACAGACTACGGCAGTACGCAGTGTAGATGGAGGCAGGGAGGTCTTCCAAGTCCCTTTGCCAAATTGCAAAGATGCATGTTTGTGTAGTGACAGCTGCATTATCAGGATTCTGTAGAGGGATAACTTCTCGCTATCCACACTGTTACACCCTCGCTACTGTTAAAAAATGACAGCATTTTTTAGACCTTCTGAGAGGAATAAAAAGTAGACTACTATAGAAATGCTGTGTAGTCAGTTGGTCCCTGCCTACAAGCGCCATGACTGGTGGAGGTGGGGAAAGGAGCAGTACCATCTCCATATGCAGCAACTTCAATCTGGAGTCTATGATAAGCAGTTTTCTTCAGCCACCTCTTAAAGAAACCATCCAGCAGCAGGACATGCAGCAGAACCTCAACTAGTAGGTGGTGGCATACTTGGACTTCATCCTGTTACCTATGATCCAAGATCCCCTGGATTTTTGGGCAAACTTGAAGTGTGGCCACAACTGGCCAAGTTTACCATGGGAACAGTTTCCTGCCCAACCAGTAGTGTTGCATAGGAGCAGGTGTTCAGTGCAGCAGGGGCATAGTTACTCCTAAGACAACTTGCCTTTCCATCCGAAATGTTGAGGGACTAACCTTCATAAAGATGAATCAGGCGTGAATCAACCAAGATTTCATACTGTAGTGTGATACCACACCGGAATATTCTTCAATATGGGACATTACTTCTGGCCAAATCCTGCTGCCACCATTCTGATGCTGCCACCATTCTGATGCTGCCACGTGACTGATGCCACATGCTTGCTACCTCTACTGCCATTCTTACAATGGGGCGTCTTGGCCTACTGCTATGTACATGTTAATTTTTTCAAAGGATATGCATGCCACTGGGTCTTGCTATTACAGTCCTGTTTTTGGGTTCTGCTACTACTGTGATCTGCCACCATCTTGTGTTATATGCCACTGCCTCCCTCCCCACTCATGTCATGAGGCGACTAGTGTCACTGTCAATGCTGCTACCACCCCCCCCCCCCATTCTGTTCCATTAAGCATGATTAAAAAAAAAGTCCTGTCGGAAGAACAGAAAGAAAGTCCTGTATTTTGAGCAACTGTAAGGCTTCTTTCACACAGTCGGTATTTGGTCAGTATTTAATCAGTATTTGTAAGCTAAAAGCAGGACTTTTTTCCCTCATTAAAAAAACCTGATTTCAGACATAACTGGCCAAAACAGATGCAAATGAGCATAAGGCCTTTTAGACGGTTCATATTTTGCATCAGTATTTGTAAGCCAAAGCCAGGAGTGGGTCCAAAACACAGAAGGGATGCAACTATTTCTATTAAATTTTATCTCTGTTTTGGAACCACTCCTGTTTTTGGCTTACAATTAATGATCAAATACTAACTGTCCGAAGGATGCTTTATGGATGCTCAACATACAGGCTTGTTTTTTTTTAGTTTTCTGTTCTTCTGACGGATAAGAAAGGAAAAATAAACAGTGATGTGAACACAGCTTTGCTGTAATTGCTGCTGCCACCCTTCCCAACTCTTTCATCGGGCAACTATTGTCACTGTTACTGCCACTTCTGCTGCTATCACCCTCCCTGCTCTGTCATGAGGCAGCACACAATAAATCTACAGCTAACAGATAAGATATTAAAAGGCATGTGTTTATACTGCCATAACGTGCATTAAAATAACATTTTTTCTCTCTACTACTTTATTAGTGATGCCTCCATTTCTTTGCACTGCACTGCAGAGGTGCGCAGGTTTTTTTTTCTTTACTGAAGGGTGCTCTATGCTTTATTTTTTGTTTAACAGAAAGAATTATCTATGAATCTTGGTGCACTGCACAGTGATGTAAAAGGTGATAAATTATGCCTGTAATAATCATGGCACAGTACCTACAGAACGAATTAACTATGAATGTGGGTGCACTAGAACGTAATGCCCATGGCAATACCCTATCCCTGCAATATCCCTGCAGTTTAAGTTCCAAGCCTTCACTCTAAGATTGGGCCACCAAGTGGGATGAATATGATTAGGCAGAGTGGCCTGGGTATACCTGATTTATCACAATTTTTAACTAATCAAATTTCTTTTCGAAATTCAGAGAAACAGCTGAATCAAATTTTTCAAAACTTCGCTCATCTCTACCCATCATGCATGTCTCTCAGCAGAACCATAGGCATACAATGAGGTTTTATTAAATCCTTCTACAGTTCCTGAACTGTGAGGTGCAGCAACTTTAGATATGGATGGCCAATTTGGCCAAAGTATGGGGGGAAGCTTAAGCAATGTTCCCTTCCATAGCAGTAAGGTCTCTCTGCTGTAAACATGTACAATTCTTTGGTGTCTGACACCGATGCATAGCCTTGTTGTTTCTAGACCTAATCTCCTGAAGTACTCTGGTATCAATGTTGCTTTCTGGTATATTGGAAATATATATATATATATATATACACTCACTGGCCACTTTATTAGGTACACCATGCTAGTAACGGGTTGGACCCCCTTTTGCCTTCAGAACTGCCTCAATTCTTCGTGGCATAGATACAACAAGGTGCTGGAAGCATTCCTCAGAGATTTTGGTCCATATTGACATGATGGCATCACACAGTTGCCGCAGATTTGTCGGCTGCACATCCATGATGCGAATCTCCTGTTCCACCACATCCCAAAGATGCTCTATTGGATTGAGATCTGGTGACTGTGGAGGCCATTTGAGTACAGTGAACTCATTGTCATGTTCAAGAAACCAGTCTGAGATGATTCCAGCTTTATGACATGGCGCATTATCCTGCTGAAAGTAGCCATCAGATGTTGGGTACATTGTGGTCATAAAGGGATGGACATGGTCAGCAACAATACTCAGGTAGGCTGTGGCGTTGCAACGATGCTCAATTGGTACCAAGGGGCCCAAAGAGTGCCAAGAAAATATTCCCCACACCATGACACCACCACCACCAGCTTGAACCGTTGATACAAGGCAGGATGGATCCATGCTTTCATGTTGTTGACGCCAAATTCTGACCCTACCATCCGAATGTCGCAGCAGAAATCGAGACTCATCAGACTAGGCAACGTTTTTCCAATCTTCTACTGTCCAATTTCGATGAGCTTGTGCAAATTGTAGCCTCAGTTTCCTGTTCTTAGCTGAAAGGAGTGGCACCCGGTGTGGTCTTCTGCTGCTGTAGCCCATCTGCCTCAAAGTTCGACGTACTGTGCGTTCAGAGATGCTCTTCTGCCTACCTTGGTTGTAACGGGTGGCAATTTGAGTCACTGTTGCCTTTCTATCAGCTCGAACCAGTCTGCCCATTCTCCTCTGACCTCTGGCATCAACAAGGCATTTCCGCCCACAGAACTGCCGCTCACTGGATGTTTTTTCTTTTTCGGACCATTCTCTGTAAACCCTAGAGATGGTTGTGCGTGAAAATCCCAGTAGATCAGCAGTTTCTGAAATACTCAGACCAGCCCTTCTGGCACCAACAACCATGCCACGTTCAAAGGCACTCAAATCACCTTTCTTCCCCATACTGATGCTCGGTTTGAACTGCAGGAGATTGTCTTGACCATGTCTACATGCCTAAATGCACTGAGTTGCCGCCATGTGATTGGCTGATTAGAAATTAAGTGTTAACGAGCAGTTGGACAGGTGTACCTAATAAAGTGGCCGGTGAGTGTATATATATACAGAACAGACCAAAAGTTTGGACACACCTTCTCATTCAAAGAGTTTTCTGTATTTTCATGACTATGAAGATTGTAGATTCACACTGAAGGCATCAAAACTATGAATTAACACATGTGGAATTATATACTTAACAAAAAAAGTGTGAAAAAACTGTAAATATGTCTTATATTCTAGGTTCTTCAAAGTAGCCACCTTTTGCTTTGATTACTTCTTTGCACACTTTTGGCATTCTCTTGATGAGCTTCAAGAGGTAGTCACCTGAAATGGTTTTCACTTCACAGTTGTGCCCTGTCAGGTTTAATAAGTGGGATTTCTTGCCTTATAAATGGGGTTGGGACCATGAGTTGTGTTGGGCAGACGTCAGGTAGATACACAGCTGATAGTCCTACTGAATAGACTGTTAGAATTTGTATTATAGCAAGAAAAAAGCAGCTAAGTAAAGAAAAACGAGTGGCCTTCATTACTTTAAGAAATGAAGGTCAGTCAGTCCGAAAAATTGGGAAAACTTTGAAAGTGTCCCCAAGTGCAGTCGCAAAAACCATCAAGCGCTACAAAGAAACTGTCTCACATGAGGACCGCCCCAGGAAAGGAAGACCAAGAGTCACCTCTGCTGCGGAGGATAAGTTCATCCGAGTCACCAGCCTCAGAAATCGCAGGTTAACAGCAGCTCAGATTAGAGACACACAGAGTTCTAGCAGCAGACACATCTCTACAACAACTGTTAAGAGGAGACTGTTAAGAGCAGGCCTTCATGGTAAAATAGCTGCTAGGAAACCACTGCAAAGGACAGGCAACAAGCAGTAGAGACTTGTTTGGGCTAAAGAACACAAGGAGTGGACATTAGACCAGTGGAAATCTGTGCTTTGGTCTGATGAGTCCAAATTTGAGATCTTTGGTTCCAACCACCGTGTCTTTGTGCGACGCAGAAAAGGTGAACGGATGGACTCTACATGCCTGGTTCCCACCGTGAAGCATGGAGGAGGAGGTGTGATGGTGTGGGGGTGCTTTGATGGTGACACTGTTGGGGATTTATTCAAAATTGAAGGCATACTGAACCAGCATGGCTACCACAGCATCTTGCAGCGGCAAGCTATTCCATGCAGTTTGCGTTTAGTTGGACCATCATTTATTTATCAACAGGACAATGACCCCAAACACACCTCCAGGCTGTGTAAGGGCTACTTGACCAAGAAGGAGAGTGATGGGTTGCTACGCCAGATGACCTGGCCTCCACAGTCACCAGACCTGAACCCAATCGAGATGGTTTGGGGTGAGCTGGACCGCAGAGTGAAGGCAAAAGGGCCAACAAGTGCTAAGCATCTCTGGGAACTACTTCAAGACTGTTGGAATACCATTTCAGGTGACTACCTCTTGAGGCTCATCAAGAGAATGCCAAGAGTGTGCAAAGCAGTAATCAAAGTAAAAGGTGGCTACTTTGAAGAACCTAGAACATAAGACATATTTTCAGTTGTTTCACACTTTTTTTGTTAAGTACATAATTCCACATGTGTTAATTCATAGTTTTGATGCCTTCAGTGTGAATCTACAATTTTCAGTCATGAAAATACAGAACACTCTTTGAATGAGAAGGTGTGTCCAAACTTTTGGTCTGTACTGTATATATATATATATATATATATATATATATATATATATATTAGTTGACGCTTTAACTTCAATGCGTTCTGTATATAGAACGCATGATCCCTAGATGCTGGGTAACTGCACTAGCTGCTAAATCAGCTCTGCAATGAGGCTGGACAACCTTGTACTCTATGGGTTGTATTCTACTTATATTGTAACTGGGACTAATATGTCTGCTCCAGTTAAATGAGAAATCAGCAGAAAAGAGGTTAATTACCCCAAAGGTTGTTTGACCTTTGGGGGGAGGGGAATAAAAAAAATTTAAAAAAGTAATAAAAAACACTAAAGCACAACACAACACAGCTTCGAGTCCTGCATCAGACCACCATAAGCTATATATTTTCTGGATCAAAATGGATGTAATGGAAAGGAGAAATAATTGACCGTAGTTGGTATTTTAGTTGCATTTTGTGCTATAAAAAAAATGAAAAAATGTGAAAAACTTACTGGGGGAGATTTCTCTAAACTACTGTAAAGGAAAACTGCACCTTTCCTTTTTCAGAGGATGCATCTCCTTTTCAACCCTCTTACAAGTACATATATCATAGTTCCAGTTAAAGAGACCAAATAATAATAATCATAACACCCACAATTACTGGGCACACTTCCCGGTTATAGTATGCCATAATACTAGCTGTACAATACAACCATAGCACCAATTCTACAGTCCATACATCACTAACCGCAGTGTGGAAACAAAAATGTCAGCTATAATGACATGACATTTCAATACAATAAAGGCTTACAGGACTACTTTACAAAATGTAACTTTATTTAGACTGCTTCTGAAATCTTTTTTTTCCTCTGAGTATATCTACTTCATTCCCTTTACAAAATGTAGAGAAAATATAAAAGATCTAAAATATCTAAAGTATGTATGGCATGCACGCACGGCAGCTCCATTCTTATGTTTGGATGATGTTCTGAGTGGTACCTTTTGTTGGCACCCTTATATGTCAATATTAATATTCATGGTTGTTGAAAGCCTCTGTTGTCAGGACATTCATGATGCCACCTGATGATGCAGCGGTGGCTCATGTGCATCCCTAAGACCAGTGCAGGGACAGAGCAAAATTGGCCTTTTGTGTCTTAATGGTGCTCATGCTGAATTTGAAAAATCCAACAGATTAACTGTAGTTTAGATCATACACCAGAATGCTCCTGTGCTTCTCAATAAATGTGATGCATCTTACTCCAGGGTATTTTTGATTAAAACTAGCATATGAATGGCAGTCTTAAGCTCCCCCTTTATGCATATAGATCCTTTAACTTCTCCAAGTTTCTGAGTTTCCTGGTTTTATCAGTAGCCAATGAACCAAAGTCCAATCATGTACTGTACACTAGACCTTGACCAACACCTAGTGGTAGATTTCCATCTTGAGGTTTGCAATATTTTATATTGTTCTGCAAAATTTTATCCTAGTGAGATGTAAGTACTCCTAGCATAATAGCAGACAGCTCATTTTCAGAGGTTACTCTTAACCAATCCAGAAATTGATCATCCTCGAAGAGGGACCAAAGTTGCATGGAGGGTTCAGTCTGGAAGTAAAAGTGGGATGTGTGGACTCTGGAGGCATAGTTGCTGCTAAGGAATTCTAAAACTGTCTTAGGCTAGTCTCACACTAGTGCTAAACTGTTCCGGCATGCTGTTCCAAGTTTATTGTATCTGGCATAGCTGGATACTACCTTTCCACGCTGAAGCACATTGCAGCTTTCAGTATTTGTCCAGCCAAATCTCTGCACTAATGCAAGAAAGAGGTTGGATCTCCACCAGGTCCCATTATAGTCAATGGCGCCTGGGGGTGTTCCAGCAGTTCCCTGTTCTACTGGATGCAATGAACTCTGGCACACTGTTCCTCTACCACTGTTCCAGCCTGCCAGAACAGTTTAGCACTAGTATGAAACTAGCCTTATTCTATAGAAAGGATGCAAAGACTGCATATCTGGGGCCACATGTAATAAGACTTTAGCGAATCAACCTATGGATTATAGATCCAAAGTCGATTCATTAAAATACCTTGATTTTAATGCTGTTTTCGTACAGCATTAAAATGTATTGGCTCCCAAAGTCACGCAAGACTTTTTGGTAAATTACTACTGTATTCATATCTGCATATTTAAAAACAGTTTAAAATAGCAATCTAAAGTGGACTTTGGTACCGGGGTACTATCCAGTACCAAAGCCCACTTCAGATTGCTGTTTTAAATTGTTTTTAAATATGCAGATATGAATACAGTAGTAATTCACCAAAATCTTGCACAACTTAGGGTCAGACGAACTTTGGCTTGACGTAGCCAATACATTTTAATGCTGTACGGAAACAGCATTAAAATCAAAGTATTTGCTCAAGCCTACCTGAAATGCCATTTTTCGCAGCTCCGAACCATCTTGACACGGAAATGCTTTTGTGTGTGTGCCTGTTTACATGTAGTTTATATGTCAGAAAGAAGAGGAATGGCATATAGAGATGAGCGAATGTGCTTGTAACAAGCACTGTAGTGCTCGGCTCCCCTGCGCTCGCATGGGCGCAGGCATCCGGATCCGTCCTCCTCACCCGACTGATCTGGATGCCTGCGCCCATGCAGGTGCAGGGGAGCCGAGCGCTACAGTGCTCGTTATGAGCATGTTCGCTCATCTCTAATGGCATACACTCAGAAGCAGGGATAGGGAAGTGCTAATGCTGCACTGTGTAGCTGTCTCTGGGTCCCCTATACTGTATATCAGAAGAATGGGATCCATTGACTACTGTTTGGCACTACAGGAAGGCATTAAAGGTGGGGCCATCCATGGATGTGATTCTCTCCCTTGTAGTTTATGGGAGTTGTGAAATTCCAGGTTTTTAACAAATCATACATAATCTACAATGGACATATCCACATGCATGCATGGCTTCTTCCTCTCTGTAGTGCTGTTTGGTGAGAAGAAAACCTCTATTCTACTGGTAAGTAGAAGTTCTGGACATGAGACCTGCACCTATGACATATATTTTTGATATGCTATAAATGTCTGCGATAATGATTCTCCTTAGGGCTCATGCACATCCGGGTGTGGTGCGAACGGAGGCACGGATCTGAAGCCCACGGAAGCACTATAGAGTGCTTCCCTGGGTTTTCTGTCCGTGCCTCTGCACGGACCGTCGGATTCGGATCGCGGACCCCATTCATGTGAACGGGTCCGCAATCTGCATGTAGCAGCCCCATGGTCAGTGCCCATGGAATTTGTGGTCCGCAGCATGGGTCGGGCCAGCACATGGTTGTGTGCAAGAGCCCTTATAGTTTTATTGGCCCTTTGGTGTGGTTCAATATTACAATGCAGCCCTTGGACAAGAAATGGTTGTGCATCTGAATATTGGCAACATGTTTTTGATGTTTAAGATAAATGTTTAAAAAATGACTCTGGTTATTTTTCAGCATATCAGCTAAACATATTTTTTCTTGTTTCTTACATTTATACAGTTTTTCTACAGTTTATTTTTTTAGAATTTCTTTCTAACGTTCGTGTAAGTACTTTATTTTTCTCATGGACATACATGACCTAATATGGCTTCAAACTGCATTTTTCTGGAATGTGAGATACATATTGCAAAGTTTGTTTTTTACTTATTTCCTCCATTGGCTACTTTTATAGGATGAAACTTTTAGCTAGAATGCTGTCAAAGAATTTAACATAAGAGCAGATAAAGATGTACACTGTTATAGGTGGAACAAAATACAGTCATACCAAAGACAGTAATACAATGGTTGGGACATCAAATGCATGTAATTTGTAAAGTTCTTTGTGGCTCACCTCCGTACAAGTAGTATTAAATTGAAACCACTACATTGCATAGAGACAAATTTAAAGAAGAAAAATTTAAGTACTAAACACCTGTTTTTTCACAGACCTAATTGTGTTGTTTTCAGTGGAGTGGAAGTAGTGAGCAAGGACCTCACATAAAAATGGCAATAGGTAAGGCATGTATATGACAGGGAGTTTCTGAAGGAAATCTATATCAGGGTGCCCAGTAGGAATGAGCGAACTTTTGAAAAGTTCGGTTCGCTTCGCTTCGGCGAACTTTCGTGAAGTTCGGATTCGTACAAACCGAACCTAAAACGAACCTTGCTATAACGGCTGAATAATTGCTGCTACAATAATGGGAGTCTGATAGGGTATAGTTTTGTGTACTTGCAGTTGCTATTACAATGAAAAAAGTGGAAAAAATCCAAGTGACTTCAACAACGGCGACGCAAAATATACGCATATTTGAGAATCTACACTAATGCGTACGCTAATGCGAACATTCCCGCACAAATAACGAACATACAGTCTAGCGTTGTCAAAGGTACGCTACTTAACTGAATGAATATGTACGCATTAGCGTACGCATACACTGCGTCTGCGAACATTCCTACTCAAGTAACGAACATACAGTCTAGCGTTGTCAAAGGTACGCTACTTAACTGAATATGTACGCATTAGCGTACTCATACACTGCGTCTGCGAACATTCCTACTCAAGTAACGAACATACAGTCTAGCGTTGTCAAAGGTACGCTACTTAACTGAATACGTATGCATTAGCGTACTCATACACTGCGTCTGTGAACATTCCTACTCAAGTAACAAACATAGTGTCTAGCGTTGTCAAAGGTACGCTACTTAATAATGTACACTAATGTGTACGCTAATGTGTATGAATTCATAAAATGCGTGTACACATTAGTGAACATTCTCAAATATGCGTATATTTTGAGTCGCCGTTATTTTAACCAGATTTGTTACGAACTATCTCAAAATTCGGTTCGGTGACGAACCGAACTTTTGGGAAAGTTCGTAACGATTCTGGTTTGTTTCGGTTCGGTTCGCTCATCCCTAGTGCCCAGTGATTTATGAATGTTTATATATAAAAATAAATGTCTTACTTGCAATTGGAATGTTGTCCCACCGTGACAGCATCACTATGGCAATGGCTATATAAGCAATAAAATAACCCAGGGTAGCCCTGACCTAATGTCTTTCTGGATATACTAAATAATGGCTATTGGAAAACCAAGTTCATCATTACATATATACAGGGAGATGTACAGGGAGATCCATTGAAAGAGGCTTTAAATATTCAGTTGTAACTCCCATATAGCAATCTGAGCTAAAAAAAAGTCATACCTCCACCAATGTAATTTCAATGGCCTATTCTAAGGAGAACCTCTTTGAGTGCATGTTTTTCATTTATACAAAATCCAAAAATCCTAAATAAATAACATACACGCACAAAGCGAAACACAAAAAAAACTATAAAAAACATATGTAGTGACCTGAAGCAGGGGTACTTTGAAGTCTGAACATTTGTGGACATTTTCCTGTTCCCCCTATGCAAACTTTCACTTGAAAGGGTTAATTTGTACTTTTTAATACTTTTTAACTGCATTTTCTTTGTTCCGATATATCCTGCTCATTTGCACTGTAGTTGTGAGGCACTGTGGAAATGGTTAATGAATACTGAGAGTTTTGGGACTTTGAATGAGAAACTGGTAATTTTCCACAGCTACCATAGGATTTAAAGAAGAGCAGGTTTTGGAGGGAAAAAGCCAGACTTGTTTACCACCAAAACCAGACAGACTGATATTTTGAATGTCTGGTTTAAATCTGTTGTTATGTTTAAAAACCTGTTTATATCTGGAAAAAACTGCCGTGTCATGGACATTGAGTATCCTTGAAGCTATAATGTACATCTATGATATAGGGAAAGTGTGACAATGTATCTGTTTGTGCTGAGTTTCTCCACTCCACCCTTCCCACTAGAAGGTTCCAGTGCAGGGGCGGATTGGCAATGTAACTTACCGGGGAACCTCCCGGTGGGCCGATTGCCTGCAGTATGCTTGGGGCCGGCGACGCCTTCAGTTTACATATTGTCTTAAAATGAAAGGATTACAGCAGGGAAGCTGCGGTCAGCACCTGCCCTACAATACACACTACAATACACATTACAGCCCGCAGTCAGCCCTGCTGCGATCTCATTATCATCCTATTGTCATGATAATGAGGTCTCAGCAGGGCTGCTGGCAGCCGCAGTGTGTATTGTAGCCAGGGTGATGGCCACTGTTGGCCCTGCTGTAATCCCATCTTCATGCCGAAATGTGCTTGCTTCTGCCCCTGATGGATGCGCCCCTCCCCTCCTACAGCTCTCTCCTCCTGTCAGGACCTGTGGCTCCGCCTACTTCCAGCGTCAGCGCGACTGACGCTGTGTCGTCCTCCAAACCCCTCCTGCCTACAGGCTGTATGCCAGAAGAGGCTGCTGCATGGATGTGGGAACGGAACTCAGGTAAGGTTTGTTTGTTTTTTATTTTTTTAGCAACCACTTGACAATGAGTGGGTTTGGGGGAGGGGAACATTATGATGACCATTACAAAGACAGTACTGTGGGCCGGAAGAGCTTTACTTTGGCAGCTTTAGGGCCATTACTGGGTCAGGGAGGACATTACTGAGGGTAGGGGAGCATTGCTGTGGCTGCTATAGGGACATTACAGGGGTCAGGGAGGATATTACTGGGGGCAAGGGGTCATTACTGTGGGCATTAGAGAGACATTACTCAGGGAGGGAGGACATTACTGGAGGGCAAGGGGGAGGACATTACTGGGGGCATCATTATTACTGGAGGCACAACGTGGGGCATTATTATTACGGGGGGTACAATACTATACATAATATTAATTCTGTGGACATTATTATTACTTGAGGTCGCATTTTTAATACTGGGGCAAAATTAAAACTGGGGGCACTGTGGGGACATTATTATTATTACTGGGATAATTATAGGGGGCATTATTATTACTGAAGGCAAAATACATAATATAATTAATACTGGGGCATTATTATTGCTTGAGACACTATTATTAGGGGAATTATTATTACTGGGGGCACTAAGGTGGCATTTTTTATACCGGGACATTATTATTGCTGAGGAATTATAGGGGGGACTGTAAGGGCATTACTATTACTGGAGGCACTGTCGGGGGCATTTATAATACTGGAAGCACAACAGGGGCATTGTTATTGCTGGGGGCAGGCATTATTGTAACTGGGGGCACTATAGAGGGCATTAGTATTTCTAAAGTATATTATTTGGGGCCTTGGGGAGCACAGTATTGAAGGTAGCAGCAGGATGACAATGTTAGGGCACCATGGCGGGGAAGATGATAGAAATTTGAGGGCACTAAGATGTTTGTGCGTTATACTCTTCAGAGATGTAACACAGCTACAAGATGTCATCATGTGTTGTCTAGTCCTACCAGAGAAGATGAGGAAAGAGAATATATAGAGGAGACGTCACTGAGAGAAGTCATTATGGCAGTTTGATCCGAATGGAGAAGATGAGAAAAAAGAACATGTACATGACAGGAGATGTCACTGGATGTAAGAGGTATGTGGTGCTGTATACACCTGTATGTATGGTAATGATGAAAGACCAATCAGAATGCTGAAGGTAAGGCTTCCTCTGTGATATTGCCTGTATTTTAAGTCTTCATCCCTTTTCTCCATATCTTAATTGGATATGGAGGAAAAGGAGGATGACAGGACATGGCAGTTGGTACTAGCCACGAAAGAGGGGCAGATTCTATAGAGGTTTTTGGTTCTACTGGGGCAGTATATTGTGCTGCACTGAGCCAAAAAAAAAAAAAAAACAGCTCCCTCTATGGTATTTCTGGCCCCGCCTACTTTTTGGCCCCACCTTCTGTCAATCTGGACATGCCCACAACATAGGGCCACTTTTATTTTTTTTTCCAGGGCCACTTTAAATTCCCAATCCGCCCCTGTTCCAGTGCAACCAGAAACTGTATATAAGGAGAGCAGTCCCTAGTGTTCTGCAGTCAGGGACCAGTTCTTGGAGGGGAAGACTCCAGACTGCATGAGTGGCCACACTAGAATTCAGTGTAAAACACTAAACTAACAGTAGAACGTAGACAATCTAAAATATAGCAAACGATGATGGCAAGGATAAAGCAAGGAACATGAATGTGTGTTTATAAAATGATATTATTTTACAGCGTTTCATATTTAAAATATTTTTAATCGTTCTTCAAAATGAATAGCAAACGTTTATGTACATTTTGTACTGCACAAATTATTATTTCATAATCCTAAACATCCCATTGATTACACATTAAAGCAGATATTAGTTCCATAATTGGAGTGGATGAAATTGTGTAATGATTCTTTATATTACATTGGTTTTTACGACCAGTATTACATTCCATTTTGTAGGCATAAATCCATTTATTTGCAGTAATCGTTATATTAAACGACTGTCAAAAGTGCGCCTGTCCACTATTAAATCTCAAGAATGCACTGTCTCTTCCACTGACTGCTTTCCTGTGGTATTACAGCACAGTATTGCTGAGTTTTCATTTGCTTCGTTAAACACCTGAAATTCCAGTAAGTGGGACTAATCTTTGTTTATGCAGTCATGCTTGCGCATACTGGTGTGGATTACAATAAAATACTTCATATTTTTATTGTTCTGTTTGAAGTCTGACAGTTCCAGTCCCCAATTGCTTCCCCAATTCCATGCAGTGCTTAACGGTTTGAATCTGTACAGCACCTGTATATCAAATTAGTCCATGTGAATCACTTTTTGTAACAAAATTCCTTTAGTTAGGATGCTAAGTAGCAGACAAAAAAATACCAGCAGCCAGTATAAAAAATATCCTCCAGTGAAGTACAGTACATTATATACAAATGCTAATAATAAGAAGCTACAATAAAATAACAAAAACTTCAGTTCAGTGATTATATGCATTATTAAACAAGTTTATTTAATTCAGTTAATTTTTAATAGGTTAATCCACATAAAAATTACTGAAATTACCTTAGTTACTCGTTTACCTTTGTTAGAGACATGCACAATAGGTGAATGTTTCCTGTTTTCTAATGTTGTTTTTCAGCTTTGCTGTGTAGACTGCGACAGAGTCTGCAGAGTTGTCTTATTGTTGTTAGAGGGCAGGATATTTACTGTAAGATGGTTGCTTTCTCCTTCAGGTACCATTATTGGGTTCTGATATCAAACAGTTGTGGTCCCCAAGAAGGATAATAATATAATGATCTGGAGTCTTTACTTATTTACTAGTAAGTCACAAGTCAGGAAGAGGTTAAGGTGAATTTGAGGCACAATTACACAAGACTATTATTGGGCTGATTATGGGGAACAAATTCTCGTACCAATGCTCATTTCCAATAATGAGCCAGTGTAACGGTCCCTCCGTTCACCTGGTGAACGAGCAAAATGCACGTTCATCAGGGAATTCATCTTTTATGCAGACATTAAAATCATACTTTTTGGGAAGCAGATCATGCTATATAAACAAGGATCTGCTGCCCAGAAACAATGTAAATGCAGCTCTTACCTCCACTGACAGTCAGACATTTATGGGGAAAGAACAGTTCATTCCCGATAATTTCCCTGGTTAGCCAACTCGTACTGTATATGTGCCTTCAGTGTGAACATTTTGGTCATTTATGAGCATATCTACATAAAGAAAAAACATAATGTTAACTGTATAATTCACTGTAATTAGAGATGAGCGAATCAAATCTGACGAAGTGGAATTCGATCCGAATTTCAGGAAAAATTCGATTTACAATGAAGTCGAATTTCCTAGCAATTCATCTTTTTTCGTTAGCGGTTCGTCTTTTTTTTTCCTAAAATGGCTGCAAGCACATGGCATGACATGGGGCAAATAACTCTATGAGAAAGAAGGAAACACCCACAATGCGATCACATGCAGACATGTAGCCAATTAGCAGCCAGCCAGGTCCTGTGATGTCACAGCCCTATAAATATCCCTGCACTCCTCAATTCAGCCATTTGCAATTGGACTTAGTAAAACCTTGTTAAAGAAAAGAAGGAAGTTTGAGGAGTTCAGGGATAGATAATCAGAACTGGAGGGAAATGATAGGCAGGATTTTTATACAGAATCAATAGGGGAATATCAGGCAGGGAAATCGCGATTCTCTTACACTGAGCAGCAGTGACTGGGCATTGGTGTTAGCCTGTTACAGCACTCAGTTTTAAAGGCTGTTTTGGGGTGCTTTATTCAAAGAAGCACCACTTGTGTTCCTTGTTGCAGTGCAGTAACAGGGTCAAAGCCTTGCTTGGGGTACATATTAAAAAAAATTAAAAAAAATAATCTTTTGGGTTGTGTTTGGGAAAAAAAATTTAATCCGTGATTGGCAGCTTGTACATTTTAAAGAAATAGTCGCAGTGTCAGTCGCCAAACAAACAGAAAAGCGGCATATAGTATGTATTGCTGCTTTGTTAACTAACTTCCTCGGTGAAGTTGATTTGCCAAAAAAATAGTTAAGCCGTGTTTGTCGGCTTGTTCATTATAAAGAAATAGTTGCAGTGTCAGTCGCCAAACAAACAGAAAAGCGACATATAGTATGTCGTGCGGTGCAGTAACCCATTGTTTCGCCATATAGTGTGTAGTGCAGTAACCCAGTGTTACCCCACTCTGTGGGTGTCGTTATTTTTAAAAGAAATACTTAAGCCGTTCTGTGGTGCTTGCTGTTTCTACAAACGTTTTTGGAGTGTGTTAGCAAACCCAAAAAGCGCCATATAGTGTGTAGTGCTGTGCAGTAACCCATTGTAGTGCAATGCAGCAACCCATTGTTAACCCACTCTGTGAGTGACGTTATTTCTAAAAGAAATAGTTAAGCCATTGTGGCACAAATGTTTCTGGAACAGGCACTGGTCGTATTAGAGGAAGGGGACATGGCAGTAGGGGTCACTTGGCGAGGCCATAGCTACTGGTGTCATCTAGCGGTCGTGTGTTGACCACCAACCCAGCGGTTCTTGAATAGTTGAGTCGTTCATCCACTTCCTCCCAGATGACATCTGACACCCCCAGCCAAGAGTCAGTGGGTTCGTCAGACACAACCCTTAGTTGGCATGGCCCGGGAGCAGGTCCAGTGCCCTCACCTGCCCTCAACCTGCCTCTATCCTTTTCAGTTCCCTCAGCCAGAGAAGTACTATATGCTGTGGGCTCTGCGCCACTATACAGCGAGGACGAACTACTTGAGGACAGTCAGCAGCTACTGGCCAGCCAAGAGGTGGGGCAGACATCCGCTGCTTCTTCGAGTAGGCGGGCAAGTACTGATGAGGAGAGTGGACTGGGAGGTTATGTGTGGCCGGGAATCAGCAGAGTGGCAGCAGTGCAAGGTCGGGAGCCAAACGGGCACGGGGTAGACCACCCTCTTAGCAGGTGCTTTCCGGCCTTGAAAATAGCGGCGCAGGGGCTCACCGAGGCAGCGGAGGTAGCAGTCAGTCAGTGCGGAGTGTTGGTGGTAAAATCACCTACTCGGCGGTGTGGCAGTTTTTCGTCAAGCCGCTGGAGGTGAACATGGCTATATGTAGAACCTGTGGGCAGAAAGTGAAGCGTGGCCAGGGTGCTAATGTTGGCACCACGGCCCTGAGCCAACATATGCAGCGTCACCATGAAGTGGCCTGGGAGAACCGTGGCTCAGATGTGGTGGTCCAGTCTGCCGCAGCAACAGCAGCATCACCCAGTGGCACGCATCCCATTTCAGGCAGTCAAGGCTCCAGCACCTCTGTCTGTCTTTCCCATTATCTACCAGTCCTGATGCTCCTGCTCCTCATCCTCTTATTCCTCACCACTCATTACACCAACAGTTGTTCAACGAGGCGATTGTAAAGAGACAGCAGTGCGCGTCCAGCCATCCTACGGCACAAAAGCTGACCGTGCTCCTGTCCAAGTTGCTGGTGCTGCAGTCCCTCCCTTTTCAAGTGGTGGACTCTGCACCATTCAGAGAACTGATGGCTTGTGCTGAGCCAAGGTGGAGAGTCCCAAGCCGTCATTTCTTTGCAAAAAAGGCAGTATCAGCCCTGCACAAATATGTGAAGAGAAGGTGGGCCAGTCCTTGAGCCTGTCGTTGTCTGCCAAAGTGCACGGCAGTGCCGACGTGTGGAGTTGTAACTACGGTCAGGGACTGTACATGTCCTTTACGGCCCACTGGGTGAATGTGCTTCCTGCCCAGCCACACGAGCAACTTGGACAGGTGACGCCACTTTCTCCTCCTCTTTGTCAAACTGCTGATCCTGCACCAATGTCCGCCTCCTTCTCCACCACCTCAGCCTCCACTGCAGGGACAAGTCATAGTGCTCCTCCAGCATACCATATGAGCAGGGCATGGCGGTGTCACGCAGTTCTACGCTTGGTCTGCCTGGGCGAATGAAGTCACACAGGGGAGGAACTGCTCCGCGTCATAAATGAAGAAATCGATTCCTGGCTTTCTCTGCGACAACTTAAAATCGGAACCATGGTGACAGACAATGGAAGGAGCATGGTGTCCGCACTGGGCCAAGGAGGGCTTAGCCATGCGCCCTGCATGGCGTACATATTTAATATGGTTGTCAAACGGTTCCTCAAGTCTTATACCCAACTGCAAAACATTCTAAAAATGGCCAGGAAACGTTGCATGCACTTCAGCCATTCCTACACTGCCAAGCACATCCTCCTTGAGCTGCAGCGGCAGAATGGCGTCCCCCAACATAGGCTGATATGTGACGTTTCCACCCGTTGGAATTCTACCCTCCATACTATTTGTTGGACTGACTGTATGAACAGAGAGAGGCCATAAACGATTTCTTAATGATCCAAGCGGACAGGAGTACTCCCCTGTGTAATTTTGATGTCAGCCAGTGGCAGCTCATGTGTGACACCTGCCGCTTGCTCAGGCCCTTTGAGGAGGCCACGTTATTTGTCAGTCGCCAGGACTACGGTATGAACAATGTGATTCCACTGCTTCATGTCCTGGAACAGATGCTGCAAAATCTTTCTGGTCAGGGGACTAGAGACGTGGAGACTGCATCTCACGGCCACATGAGTCCGGTGGGGGCCGAACTGGAGGAGGAGGAGGACATTGGAGCACAAGCATTTAGTGGTTTTTCTACCCAGGTGACAGAAGAGGAGGAGAAGGAGCAGCCAGAGGAGGTAGAGGGAGATGAGGAAGATGAGGCAGATGACCCAGAGACACCATGGCAGTATACAGTGGAGTTGGAGGCAGGAAGTCCCTCCGAGTCACTTGCGCAAATGGCCCCATGCATGCTCACTTGCTTACGTAGTGACCGCCGAATATTCACCATCCGGCAGAGGCATGACTTCTGGCTCTCCTCCCTCTTGGACCCTCACTATCGGTCTAAAATGTGGGCCTTTTTTTCACCTGCTGAGAGGGAGGACAAACTGAAGTACTATAGAGACATCCTATGTAGTCAGTTGGCTGCTGCCTATCTGCGTCGTCGTCCATCCTCTCACAGGTCTGACCTGTGGTACATGAGGGTCCCTCAGCGCTCATGTACCACTGCCAAGGCTGCTGTGGGGGGATGGGGGGTAGGAGCAGTACCAGCTCTATCAGCAGCAACTTGAGTCTGGAGTCAATGATGAGCAGCTTTCTTCACCTACCTAGTGAGGAACATACTCACCAGCAGCAGCAGCTAGACCTGGAGCAGACCCTGAACCAGCAGGTGGTGGCCTACTTGGACAGCACCCTGCCACCCCACATTGAAGATCCGCTGGACTACTGGGCAGCCAAACTGGATTTGTGGCAGCAACTGCCCGAGTTTGCACTGGAGAAGCTGTCCTGCCTGGCCAGTAGTGTGGCATCAAAGCGGGTGTTTAGTTCAGCGGGGCCATAGTTACACCAAGGAGAACTCGCCTGTCCACCCAAAATGTGGAGAGACTCACCTTTGTCAAGATGAATCAGGCGTGGATCAGCCAGGATTTCCAACCACCAATGCCTAATGCATCATATTAGATCATTCATGCTGTTTTTTGACTGTTTCTTCTGGCTGGCTACCTGCCTCACCAAATACTCTGATGCTGCCACCTGCCTGATGCCACACATCTGATGCTCCTTCTTACACCCAGCATCGTCAGCGGGTAGAGTTATTGCCACTCACCTCCCCACACTGTCGTAGTGCTACTCTGTAGTCTGCTGATGCTGCTACTGCCTACATAATGTCATCGTACCATTCTGTAGACTGCCCCTGACTCGGAAATTAAACTTACAGACATGTGATATTTACTTGGTGCACCTCTGACTCGGAAATTAAACTTACAGACATGTGATATTATATTTGCTCACTGAGACTGTGACTCGGAAATGAAACTTACAGACATGTGATATTTGCTCGGGGGGCTTCTGACTCAGAAATTAAACTTACAGACATGTGATATTTGCTCTTGTGGCCTCTGACTCGGAAATTAAACTTACAGACATGTGATATTTGCTCGGTGGGCCTCTGAAATTAAACTTACAGACATGTGATATTTGCTCGGTGAGCCTCTGACTCGGAAATTAAAATTGACAACGGTTGACACTTGTTTTACGTCAATTCCTTTGGCACAGACATTAGTGGTTATGAGTAGTGTTGAGCGAGCATGCCTACGCTCGGGTCAAGTGTACTCGAGTGCAATGCTCGAGTCTCTTCCCCGCACTGTAATGTTGATTTGTACGCTAATGCGTACGAATTTGTATGCTAATACGTACGCATTTGTACGCTAATGTGTCCGCATTTTGTACGCTAATGCGTATGCATTTGTATGCTAGTAATTAGCATAGTAATTGTATGCTAGTAATTAGCATACTAATGCATACGCATTGTGCGCTAATGCGTACAAATTCAGTTAGCATTTTACGAGTTAAAGGAGTAAAAGAGGAGAAGTCGCAATTCTGATCTTTTTCTATTAACCAGACACCCTCCCCTCTTCCGAGCGGGGGGTGCCTGGTTTAGTCCCATTGACTAACATTATGCTCGGGTGCTTGGCCGAGCACTCAAGCATACGAGCACAGAGGTGCTCGCTCAACACTAGTTATGAGAACTTTTACCTTCCTATCTCTGTCTTCGTACCACCTTGGCCTCTAAATTCTATTCCTGCTGCCACTTCCACACTCTGTCATTGTGCCACTCTGTGGCCTCATAATGCTACAGCTGCTGCCACTGCCTCCTCTACACTGTCGTCATGCCACTCTGTCAGACCTTCTACTGTCTCAGGCAGATCAAATTGACAACGGTTGACACTTCAATTCCTCTGGCACAGACATTAGTGGCTATGAAAACTTTTACCTTCCTATCTCTGTCTTCGTACCACCCTGGCCTCTAAATTCTACTCCTGCTGCAACTTCCACACCCTGTCATTGTGCCACTCTGTGGCCTAAAAATTCTACTGCTGCTGCCGCCACTTCCACAGTCTGTCATTGTGCCACTCTGTGGCCTCAAAATTTTAACAGTACTGCTGCCACTTGCACACTGTGCAGGTCAAACTTGACAACGGTTGACACTTGGTCTACATCAATTCCTCGGGCACAGACATTAGTGGTGATGAGAAATTTTCCCTTCCCATCTCTGTCGTCGTGCCACTCTGGCCTCATAACCTCATCGTGCCACTCCGGCCTGACCTCATAATTCTGCTACTTGCTACATACTGCTGCCACTTGCCCACCCTGCCGTTGTGCCACTGTGTGGCCTCATAATGCTACAGCTACTGCCACTGCCTCCTATATACTGTCGTTGCGCCGCTCTTTGGTCTCCTGATGCTACAGCTGCTGACACTGCCTCCTCTACTCTGTCGTTGTGCCACTGTGTAACTTCATAGTTCTTCACTACTGTCATTTTCAGTCTTTTCATTGGGCCTGTCTATGACTGCAAAATTCTACTGATTGACATTTTCAACCTTGTCAACTCTAAGGAATCGTACTCACTTGACCAGTGTAAAGAGGCAGGGACACCACAAAGTTCAGCAAAGTCCTGTTTATTAGGCTTCCAACTCGATACAGCCAAATACTCCGGATCGCAGCCACGACAATTCAACACCGCACACAAAGTCAGTGTTACCTCACTCTGACTGCCTGCTTCCCCAGACTGAGACACACCCAAGTCCAGCAGCAGGATTAAATAGGAATCCTGGACATGAGCATGCCCAAGTCCCGGACTGGAGCATGGGGAACAGGCACCCACCCAGCACATTGCCTTCTCCCAGTAAAAGCCAGACCAGACTAGCTGGAACCAGCTATTCTAAGTCTTAAGGTGTCCACTGATTATGTGGACACATAATCTGCTGGCCTTTACTTCACCAAGGTCCGACACCTTGGTGGCACACTAGTGATACAAACAAAAACTCCTATTAGAATGCTTCCTGTAGCATTCTGGGCGATAAATATCTCCCCTCAAAAATGGCACCTGTCCCTGCCTCACACAGCCTACTCTGTCATTGTGCCACTGTGTAACTTCATAATTCTTCACTACTGTCATTTGCAGTCTTTTCATTGGGCCTGTCTGTGAATGCAAAATTCTACTGACTGACGTTTTCATTCTTGTCGGGCCACTCTGTCGTTGTGCCACTGTGTGACCTCGTAATTCTGCACTACTGTCATTTGCAGTCTTTGCATTGGGCCTGTCTGTGACTGCAAAATTCTACTGTCTGATGTTTTCATTCTTGTCGGGCCACTCTGTCATTGTGCCACTGTGTGACTTCGTAATTCTGCACTACTATCATTTGCAGTCTTTGCATTGGGCCTGTCTGTGACTGCGAAATTCTACTGATTGACGTTTTCAATCTTGTCCACCTACTCTGTCGTTGTGCCACTGTGCAACTTCATAGTTCTTCACTACTGTCATTTGCAGTCTTTTCATTGGGCCTTTCTGTGACTGCGAAATTCTACTGATTGACGTTTTCAATCTTGTCCACCTACTCTGTCGTTGTGCCACTGTGTAACGTCATAGTTCTTTACTACTGTCATTTGCAGTCTTTTCATTGGGCCTGTCTGTGACTGCGAAATTCTACTGATTGACGTTTTCAATCTTGTCAACCTACTCTGTCGTTGTGCCACTCTGTGGTCTCCTGATGCTACAGCTGCTGTCACTGCCTCCTCTACTCTATCGTCATACCACTCTGTGATCTCTTAATGCTACAGCTGCTGCTGCTGCCCCCTATACGCTGTCGTCATACCACACTGTCTGGGGGGGGCTCTGCTAGTTTAAGCGTGTAATAGAACAGGTTCTGTAAGAAATCTATGTGGAATCAGTGAATTGGTGTAAAACGAGTGCGCTCTTTCACTCTGTAGTAGGATCTTGGGCCTCTGCACGGTTCTTTATAGCTGGAGCTAACATTGACCTGTAAGGCTGAGTTCAGACTTGAGTTATTTGGTGAGTTTTGGCCCCATAACTGCCCAAATACGTAAAGTGTTTAGCGGTTCTAAGAGCGATGCCTGTTATCTGCGTGTCATACTGGCTCACAGTATTGTTTCACTACCACAGCAGACTCCCAATGCGTGTTACTGCAAGGCACAGTGTTCTGCACCACTATACAGGCTCTCTGCAGCCTGGAAGTAGCCGTTTTTTTAACGTGATTCGCCCCAATTTATTCGGATCGAAACGAATGTTTCCGGAAAATTCGGCAAACCAGCCGAATCGAATTTTTGAAAAATTCGACCATCTCTAACTGTAATGATAATAACTAAAGATGAGCGAACCAGTTCTGAATTAATTAGATTTGTCAAAATTGTTGGGTAAAACCTGTGACCATGGAAGGAGGCTTTCCCTGATTGGCTCAGAGACTGGCACACTATTTGGAAGGTCCTTTATCCTCTTGCACCAATGTGAGTGCAGATTGCGATTTGAGAGCATGTGTCTTGGCTGTGTCTGCCAAAAAACAATTACAGACATAAGCCAGTAGTGTAGGTGTGGTAGGGAAGTATAAGGACATATTTGATTAGGTAGATTTAATCAATAGGTAGAAAAGTTAAGGACCCTTTATATGGGCCAATTTTGCAGGTGATTATCGGGAAGGAAGCCTTCCTTCCTGACCAGTGTTTGCTCATCAGAGAAGGAGACCACAGCATTTACATGCAGCGACCTCCTCCACAGTATGGAAGGGGATCACTAATGCCATTGCTTGTCCCCATATAGATTCATTGTTTGCCGGCAGCAGATGCTGTTTACACAGCACGATCTGCTCCTGGCAAATGACAATTTTTGTTACCGCATTAATAATACAATTACCCAATGAACGAACGTTTCACTAGCTCATCTGATAATCGGCAGCACCTTTATTTTTTCTGAACAGCCAGACAACCTTTTCTGTAAAACCATTAAAGGGGTTGTCTCATCTTGCCTAATGGGGGCATATCGCTAGGATATGCCCCCATTGTCTTATAGGTGCGGGTCCCACCGCTGGGACCCGCACCTATATCGAGAACGGGGCCCCGAAAGCGAACGGGGGCGCACTGCGCATGCGCAGCCGTCTCCATTCATTTTCAATGTGGCCGGCGAAGATAGCCGAGCGCTGGCTCGGCTATTTCCGTCGGCTCCATAGAAATGAATAGGAGCGGTGGCCGCGCAAGCGCGGTGCGCTCCCATTCATTTCTATGGGGAGCCGGCTTGGTGGTGGCCGGACCGGAGTCCTCCAGCCACCACCTTGCGGGGCCCCGTTCTCGATATAGGTGCGGGTCCCAACGGTGGGACCCGCACCTATAAGACAATGGGGCATATCCTAGCGATATGCCCCCATTAGGCAAGATGAGACAACCCCTTTAAGTCTCTACAGTTCATAAGTTTTATAGGCTTTATTGCAAGCACCTAGAGCACCAGCATCAATAGCATACATTCTGCTGCAAACACTTTATAGTGCATCAAGATACTGTGAAGTTTTATCAAACACCTTAGTGTAATAGCTACATTTATATAGTACTTTTATTCCACTTATTGTATTGCCTCAAGATGCTGTTCAATTTAATGAACGTGTTATACTTAGAGATGAGCGAGTTATACTAGGTGCAACAAAGGTCCATCACCGCCTGCAGGTGACACCAC
>ONZH01014764.1:0-14426 GCA_900303285.1 Rhinella marina | reverse complement strand
GTGCCACCTACTGTTCTGAATGAATAATTCAATCACATGCTCCTGACATGTTATGCTCTCTGCTTTGTGTGCACGTCTGTGTTAATCGGCGCACGGCGGGGGTCTCCTCCGCTCAACTCTTAATACCCTGAACCGCATGCTTCCATGAGTTTTAAAAAATGCTGAATGTTGACTTCAGTAAGGTGATTCTTTTTAGCTGGTTCAGCTTGTATTTGAATTGCAGGTGCTGAGGCCTGTATTCAGTAAATTTACTGACAATTTGACAAAGCTGAACTTCATAGAAGGAGAAAGATGGAAATAATAAGGTATCTGTCGTGAGTGAATTGACACCTGTCCTGAGACTCGCTGAGACATGGACAGGAGGGGTCCACCAGAGAGCTACTATTTTACCTTCTTAAAAGGTTCTTGACTGGAAATCATAGAGGGGGGTCCTGAGGAGGGGTCCCTCCTATGATGGTTATAGTCCCAGTGTAAATGGCACCAAAATTAGAGCCAAAGTGTGAATCAAGTTTTATTTACCCTGTCCTGGGAGGTATGGAAACGACCTGAAATATTGGTATTTTTAAACTTTTCCCCATTCATGTTGCACTTTCTTTACATTTTGCTTATTGGTGTTTAGTCTGAACACCATATTTCTCGGTTTTTACACAGACAACTATCATAATACACTGATAATTCTCCCCCAGTACATCTCTAAGCCTACCCTTCCTTCACACAATATATATTTAAATTGACTGCCTGCAGTCACCACTAGGGGAGCTCGTGCAAAGGAATTGATACAGTTGCCAATGAAGTCATTGGCAGCTGTAAAAACTCTGAGCTCCCTCTAGTGGTGACGGCAGGAAAAGCAATTTTTTATTTCTTAGCCGGAGATTTCGTGCTGGATCCTCTTTACCAGGGCTTCCATAGGTGTGCGTGGTCTCCTCCATAGTGGCCTTAGTTTAAAAATGGACAGCTATCTATTGCTTGTGCCACCTTTGGTATGGCTTAATGAGGATAGATTGCCCAGGAGCAAAAGTGTTTCTGCACTGTGCAAGAACTGGGCTCTCTGTTGCACTTAACCTGTCACAGTGGAGCAATTTGCAAGTGGACAATTATGTGACAAATAATTTGGGCATTATATGCACCTATGTGGGAGTATTATTTGGGCGCTCTGTGGCATGTATGTGGGCACAGTTTGCTATAATATTGGCACTGTATGACACAGTCTCTACCTAAGTATTGTACATTTGAGTTTATGGCTGTGACCACCAGCGTAGCAGCCACGAAGCAGATGAGGAGGACGGGGTGTCGGGAACAAAGTGGATTAGCAGGAATTGACACAGGAGACAGAGCAGTGACCATGAAATCATTGCCTTTCACCTTCTGGATGGTGGTCACTGCTGAATGAAGTCGCCTTCGGGTTTTTAGGGGTTAATGCTGGTGGCCTGTGTCTACCTCTGCTGTCATCTGGATATAAAGCATGCAACATGTAACTAATTGTCACAATGTAATCCACTGGTTGATGGCCTGATGTAGCTGCACATTGCCACACACAAATCTGTTATATACCATGTGAATGGCATTTTTGGTTTTTTTTGCATTTCATTTAACTCTTTAATGACTGTACTGTGAGGGATACTGATATTTACTGTGATGAATATTTTGCGCTTCCCTACAGTCGTAGTAAACAACAGAGAACACCATGATCTGACCACGAGCTGCACCACATAAGCTGCCATCCTCATACGCACCAGCACAACCCTTAATCGAGACACTAGTTCATTTGGACAGACTGCATTTTCCAGATTGTCAGCAGAGGGCATGTTGTTACACAGTAGAGCTGACGGTCACTTCATGTTCACTTTTGTCATTGCTCTTCCCTCTCATTCTGCAGATACGTTGCTCTCCTGCTCCACATCTGAGATGTCTTTGTTGTTTAAGTCATGTACAGATCAGTTGACGAATATGGACTTTTTTTTTTTTTTTTTTTTCTTTTTTTTTCACAGCCCCCTGGAACACATTCACTTGGTTTTGCCTTTCGTCACCAAAGAACAAGGAGGTCAACGCTTCAGTGTGCTCTGGCCAAGCAACGTGGGGACCCTCACCTATGTATGGTGGCTCGGAAATAACAGTGAGGTGCTGTAGATTTCTATTGGGTTCTAATGAAAGAAATGAGTGCAAACTGCAAAGCACACTTTTGTAAACTTTTAGCTCCATGTGACCCTGGAGTCTATGACGCTGGTAGCTTCCACTGGTGTTCATGGACATTATATGGACTGAACAATCATCTTGTCCAAGTTATCATCTCCATCCCCCAATAACATCTAGTATGATCAATTCTCTGAAGATGGAGGACCACCACAACCCAAAACAGTAGATTCAGGGTTCATCCTAAAAATGTTGGCTTAGCTCAGTCCTAGAGCTTCTCCATGATGGGGCACATGGGCTGGTCTCATTGAGCTTGAGCTTCAGCAATGTCTACCTACATGGTCCATCTACAGCTCAAGGAAAATATGGATTTTGAGGAGATGAATTGTAAGTTCCTTTGGCTCACTGTCTAGTCATTATCATCCAGATCTATATACAGGGTGGACCATTTATATGGATACACCTAAATAAAATGGGAATGGTTGGTGATATTAACTTCCTGTTTGTGGCACATTAGTATATGGGAGGGGGGAACTTTTCAAGATGGGTGGTGACCATGGCGGCCATTTTGAAGTCGGACATTTTTGATCCAACTTTAGTTTTTTCAATGGGAAAAAAGTGCTGCCCATTGTGTTGGATTGTCAATGCAACCCTCTTCTCCCACTCTTCACACACTGATAGCAACACCGCAGAAGAAATGCTAGCACAGGCTTCCAGTATCTGCACATCTCGTGTCTTCACAGCATAGACAATTGCCTTCAGATGACCCCAAAGATAAAAGTCTAAGGGGGTCAGATCGGGAGACCTTGCCATTCACCTGCTACATGATGATGTTGTTTCCCTTTATGCACTGAGCTGGCACGTTCCCGAGTTTCCAGCAAGTGGTGACCACCACATTAAATGGTGTCAGGTCCGCATTCCTAGATGAACAGTTTCCTGGAAAGTGGATTGGTCGTCATGGGCCAGTTGAATGGCCCCCAGGTCTCCCGATCTGACCCTTAGACTTTTTATATTTGGGGTCATCTGAAGGCAATTTTCTATGCTGTGAAGATACGAGATGTGCAGCACCTGAAACTACGGATACTGGAAGCCTGTGCTAGCATTTCTTCTGCGGTGTTGCTATCAGTGTGTGAAGAGCGGGAGAAGAGGGCTGCATTGACAATCCAACACAATGGGCAGCACTTTGAACACATTTTATAAGTGGTCAGAAACTTGTAAATAACTCATCAAAGAATAAAGTTACGTTAAAACCAAGCACACCATTGTTTTTCTTGTGAAATTCTCAATAAGTTTGATGTGTCACATGAACACACTAAAGTTGTATCCAAAATGGCCGACTTTAAAAATGGCCACCTTGGTCACCACCCATCTTGAAAAGTTTCCCCCTCCCATAAACTAATGTGCCACAAACAGGAAGTTAATATCACCAACCATTCCCATTTTATTTAGGTGTATCCATAGAAATGTCCCGCCCTGTACAATGTCCATATTAAAGTCTGCTGTCTAGCTGAGTGCACTGGAGTAAGACTATATCCCACCAGAGTATTAGGAGTGACCCAAAAACTTTGGATGAAGTTTAGACTTTCCAAAAAGATTCTGATGACTTACTTGGTATGGCGCCCACAGATGGCTCAAATGGTGTCACAAATGTTGCACATGTCACAATCTTTATCTTACATTTGTTTTCATAACGTTCTCTTTTTTAATTTCCCATCTGCCTCTAATATCTGCTGTATTCTCTGCATCCTTGCTCTGTTTTGAGCTCAAGGGAAGACAATGCTCAGCTAAGACTGATTAAGATCCAAAAATAAAACGTTAAAAAAAACCTTCGACTCCATATGTTTCATTTGCGTGAGGTCCCAAAGTTTCCAATACATTATTTTCTGGAGGCAGCTTGTGGCTCTGTCTGGCTGTTTGTTATCACTGTCGTAATGAGAGGCACATCCTCCCTCCAACACAATTGGCCCATGCCGTATCTGGCAAAAAAAAAGTCTGGAACATCAATTATTCTCCTCAGTACAATGTTTTATAGGATAAGAGCCCAGTCCAGGGCGATCCCTCGAGCCGCTGCCTGAAGGTGACTGCGAAGCCAATTTAATATACTCGTTTTAATCTTCATTTATAAAAATGTCTGGCATGGGTGTTGAGTAGGTGCCTCGGACTCATTTTTGCATTCTTCTTTCTTTCTGTAGCCCTCATCACGCTGGATCGGACCATCTCATTTACGTTGCAGTTGAAGGGATGAACAGCATCACTGTGCAGGTGTCTGCAGGGAACACCATCCTACAGGACACCAAGACCATTGCAGTGTATGGTAAGCATGCACACAGTCTACAGGTCCACAAGCATTCTCATGGACCTGGAACTGATAAAAGCTGGCCTACAATCCAAAAATACTCTAAAAAAATCCACATTCACTAATCCAGATGTGTCTGAACTCTGGTGTAATTTGCATCAACATTTCACATATTTTTGGCATAATTTGGTGAATCTTACTTTAGATATATTTATGAAGCAAAATGCCAGAAATAATAATTTACTTCATTTGCCCGCCCAGGGGTGTGACTTTGTGGGAAAGAGGGTCAGAATAATAGGCAATATCTTGGACCAAACTTTTAGCACAAAATTAGGTTGCAAAGTAAGCCTTGTCTAGCCGTGTACTAACGTTTTCATCCAGCCAGAGCCACTTTGATTAATCTGCTTCAGGCTCGTACAGGCCCACAGGAGAACAAGTGAATTCCCCAGTGGCCCCTGAGTAAGGGTGGGTCCTCCAGTAGACGACTGTACTACATACGAAGAGTGGGACCTACATGACTGTCCTACATACGAAGACTGACTCTACTACATATGAAGAGTGGGTTCCAGTGACTCACTGTACTGCATACGAAGGTAGACCTCCAGTAGACTGACTACAATACAAACGAAGAGTGGGCCTCCAGTAGACTGACTGCTATACAAACGAAGAGTGGGCCTCCAGTAGACTGACTCTACTACATATGAAGAGTGGGTCTCCAGTAGACTCACTGTACTGCATACGAAAGTAGACTCCAGTAGACTGAATGCTATACAAACGAAGAGTGGCCTCCAGTAGACGACTCTACCATATGAAGTCTCCAGTAGACTGACTGTACTACATGCGAAGATTGGGCATCCAGAAGACTGACTGTACTACATACAAAGAGTGGGCCCCAGTAGATTGACTGTACTACTACGAAGAGTGGGCCTCCAGTAGTATGACTGCACTACATACGAAGAGTGGGCCTCCAGTAGACTGACTGTACTACATGCGAAGAAGTGGGCTCCAGTAGGCTGAATGAATTACATAAGAAGAGGTGGGATTGCCTCCAGTACTGACTGTATCAGTAGACTGACTCACTACATATGAAGAGTGGGCCTCCAGTAGACTGACTGCACTACATACGAAGAGTGGGCCTCCAGTAGACTGACTGTACTACATACGAAGAGTGGGCCTCCAGTACACTGACTGTCCTACATACGAAGAGTGGGCCTCCAGTAGACTGACCTCTACTACATATGAAGAGTGGGTCTCCAGTAGACTCACTGTACTGCATACAAAGAGTAGACCTCCAGTAGACTGACTACAATACAAACGAAGAGTGGCCTCCAGTAGACTGACTGCTACAAACGAAGAGTGGGCTCCAGTAGACTGACTCTACTACATATGAAGAGTGGGTCTCCAGTAGACTCACTGTACTGCATACGAAGAGTAGACCTCCAGTAGACTGACTACAATACAAACGAAGAGTGGGCCTCCAGTAGACTGAACGCTATACAAACGAAGAGTGGGCCTCCAGTAGACTGACTCTACTACATATGAAGAGTGGGTCTCCAGTAGACTGACTGTACTACATGCGAAGATTGGGCATCCAGAAGACTGACTGTACTACATACAAAGAGTGGGCCTCCAGTAGTATGACTGCACTACATACGAAAGAGTGGGCCTCAGTAGACTGACTGTACTACATGCGAAGAGTGGGCTCCAGTAGGCTGAATGAATTACATAAGAGAGTGGGCCTCCATTACACTGATTGCCACTACATACGAAAAGTGGGCCTCAGTAGACTGACTACATACGAAGAGTGGGCCTCCAGTAGACTGACTCTACTACATATTGAAGAGTGGGCCTCCAGTAGACTGACTGCACTACATACGAAGTGGGCCTCCAGTAGACTGACTGTACTACATACGAAGAGTGGGCCTCCAGTAGACTGACTCTACTACATATGAAGAGTGGGCCTCCAGTTAGACTGACTGCACATATGAAGAGTGGGCCTCCAGTAGACAAACTGTATTACATATGAAGATGGGCCTCCAGTAGACTGATTGTACTACATACAAACTAGTAAACTGCACTACATACGAGAGTGGCCTCCAGTAGAACTGTTACTACATACTGGACCTCCATTAGTGGTACTACATCGAGTGGGCCTCCAGTAGACTGACTGTACTACATACGATGAGTGGGGCCTCCAGTAGACTGACTGTACTACTACGAGAGTGGGCCTCCAGTAGACTGACTGCAATACAAATGAAAGAGTGGACCTCCACTGACTGCTATACAAAACGAAGAGTAGGCCTCCAGTGGACTGACTCTACTACATATGAAGAGTGAGTCTCCAGTAGACTGACTCTACTACATATGAAGAGTGGGCCTCCAGTAGACTGACTGAACTACATACGAAGATTGGGCCTCCAGAAGACTGACTGTAATACATACAAAGAGTGGGCCTCCAGTAGACTGACTCTACTACCTACGAAGAGTGGGCCTCCAGTAGACTGACTGTACTACATACAAAGAGTGGGCCTCCAGTAGACTGACTGTACTACATACGAAGATTGGACCTCCAGTAGACTGACTCTACTACCTACAAAGAATGGGCCTCCAGTAGACTGACTGTACTACATACAAAGAATGGGCCTCCAGTAGACTGACTGTACTACATACGATGAGTGGGCCTCCAGTAGACTGACTGTATTACATACGAAAAGAACTTGGTAGATTATTTAAGAAACCACCTAGTTTATTACTGAAGATGCATCAAATGATGGAGAAGACTTCTAAGAACAGAGGCTGCCAGCCAGTATTCTCTTAACCCAGTGACCTGCCTAATAATACAATAATCTTGACATCTTGCTGCCGCCTTCCACTGTGTCAGCAGGTAGTATTTGCATGTAGCTATAGATTGAATTTTTCTGGTGGGTCCCAGGCACCCCAGTCTGATATTGATCTAGTGGATCTTTAGGCTGCCTAAGTTTACACTATCTGCATTTGAAACAGGTATCGTGTTGCACTCTGCAATTTCTAATGGGTGCTTAGAATAAGAATCCCAACCCAGAGCATAAACCAGGAAATTCTAGCACTCCAAAGGACCAAATGCAAAAGAAGACTTTATTTAAAAGGTTATTCTCATCTTAGACAATGGGGGCATATCGCTAGGATATGCCCCCATGGTCTTATAGGTGCGGGTCCCTGCTGGGATCCGTACCTATATCCAGAACGGAGCCCCCAAACTGAAGGATGGCGCACTGCTCATGCGCAGCCTCCCTCCATTCATTTCTATGGGGCCGGCGAAAATAGCCGAGCACTGGCTACATAGAAATGAACGGGAGCGGTGGCTGCGCGTGCGCTCTGCGCTCCTATTCATTTCTATGGGAGCAGCAGGGAGCTGTGGCTGGTGGTGGCTGGATCCCGGGAAACCTGGGGTCCTCCGGGCACAGCGCTACCCCCTCCGCTCTCGATATAGGTGTGGATCCCAGCGGTGGGACCTGCACCTATAAGACAATGGGGGCATATCCTAGCGATATGCCCCCATTGTCTAAGATGAGAATACACCTTTAAATGTGGTTGCATTTTTATTACCGCTATTTACCGCTCTAGCTGAGTAAGTCGGAAGAATGGAGCCCGGTAAAAGTATATCCACACTATCTTAAGCACTAACATAGTGTGGATATACTTTTCCCTGGCGCCATTCTTCCTACCTGCTCAGCTAGAGCAGTAATAGTTTGATGAAGGTCCTTCAGGACCAAAACATCACATGTGCAGTTGCGTTTAAATGAAATCTTAATTTGCATTTGGACCTTTGGACTGCCAGAATTTTCTGATTTAGATTTTAAACAGTATTTTATTAGTAAATCTGCTCAGTTTTTCTGCTACTTCTTTTTATTCCTTTTCCCTTTTCTGCTCTTTTCTCCTCATTCCCCTTCTTCTAAGTCTCCTCATTCTTTCTCTTCTTCTCCTTCTTACTCTTCCTACTCATCTTTCTTTTCTACTTTTTCTTCCTCCTCTTCCAATTTTTCTTCTTCCCATCCCTCTTCTCCCTTTCCATTTTCTTTACTTCTTTTGCTCTAATTTCTTTTTCTTCCTCCCATAACCCATCTTACTTTACTTCTTCTTTCTCCTCCCTTCACTTGTCTTTTTCTTTACATCTTCTTCTTTTATTCTCCTCTTTATCTCCTTCTTCTTCCTTCTCCCATTCCTTGCCCTTCTTTTACTTTAGCTCCTCTGCCTTCCATTCATTCTTTTTTTTATTTTACCTCTCTCTCTTTCCAATTCCTCATATTCTACTTCTTCTTCCACCTCCCATTCCTCGTTCTCTTTTTCCTTTATGTTCTTCCTCCTCCTACCATTCCTTTTCTTCTTTTCCTTTACTTCCTCTTCTTGCTCCTCTCATTTCTTGTCTTTTTTCCTTTTTTTATTCTGCTTCCTCCCATCCTTTACTTATCTTTTTTTTCCATTTATTATTCTCCTTCCTCCCATTCCTCATCATCTTTTCATTTACTTCTTCTTCCTCCTCCCATTCCTTCCCTTTTTTCCCTCTACCTCCTCCTCCTCTTCCCATTATTCATCTTTTTTCCTTTACTTATTCTTGTTCCTCCCACTGCTCATCTTTTCTGTTACTTCTTCTTCTTCCTCCTCCTCCCATTCCTTTTCTTCTTTTCCTTTACTTCTTCTTCTTCCTCCCACTCATTGTCTTTTCTTTTTTTCTCCTCCTCCTCCCATTCCTTATCTTTTTTCCTTTTCTTCTCTCATTCCTCTTCTCTCTTTTTTCCTCTACTTTTTCCTTCTCTTTTACATCTTCTTTCTTCTCTCATTTCTCCTCTTCCAATTCTTAATCTTCTTTTACATCTACTTTTTTCTTCCCTATACATCTTCTTCTTCCTCCTCTCATCCCTCCTCTTTTTCTTTACTACTTCTTCTTCTTCCACAAATGGTCTCTTCTTCCTCCTCCCATTCATTCTCTTTTTTTACTTTTTTCTTCTTCCTCCTCCTCCCATTCTTCAACTTCTTTCTCATCCTCTACTTTCATTTCATCCTCTACTTTGTTTGGTGCTAAAATAAACTTTTTAAAAGTATAATCCAAAAGTACCAAATTTGTGCAGTGCTTTTCCTTTTCTCATCGCTGATCAAAGTTAAAAAGTGACTAGAAAAGTTGTGGTGGTCGCCCAGAAGATGTAGTAGAAGGCCTGTTTCACAGTTGCGTTGTCACTTCTGGTTTGGAAGATCTGGCAGATGATCTCACAACCAGAATTAAATGGTTACATTTTGATTACACATCAGTTTGCCTCCATTCCGTTACCTGATGGAACAGAAGACTTCCTGATGCAACAGATTTCTTTCCATTCAGAATGCATGAGGACTAAAATGAACCATTTATTTCCGGTTTTGAGATCGTCTGCCAGATCTCAATACCGGAAAACAACGACACAAGTGTGAAACAGGCCTAAGCAGGGTCGGACTGGGGTGTCTAAGGCCCACCAGTAAAATTCCCTCTGGGGGCCCACTTGTAAAGCTCACTCTGGGGGCCCACATGCATATGCTACCTGCCCACACTATCCAGTCTTTTATATGGACATAGGCAATGTACTGCATAGCATCTAAGGCAGCCTATTTATAGGTCAGTCTACTGTGCCATGTGTCACTTGTGCAGGAGGTGGGGGACTAGAGGCCTACCTAGCTCAGGGGCCCACTGGGGGATTCACCTGTTCCCCTGTGGGCCAGTCCGAGCCTGGGCCTAAGCCAAATGTATTAATTAGCAAACGTAAAAAGCTCAAATTTATATCAGAACATTGCCACTCTCATAGCAGGATTTTTTAAAAATATTTTTCAAAATGCGCTAATTGTCCCTTGGCTTTGTCTGTCACCAGCTGCCTGCTCCACTTTGGAATAAAGAATATAAGACAATAACTTACTCCACCATTTGTCTTACACGTGGGAAGCTGTGCATGCGCAGTGTTCTTCAGTGGTGGCTGTGGACGGATGCTTCTGGTCACATGTGGCTCTTCTTCAGGGTCTGAGCTCCATAAAGTCTGTAAAGGCTTTGTTTAAACATTTTGCCTTTCCAGTACTACACCAGCCTGCTTAACCATCCAGCGCTGCCGCATCGCCTGGTTCATCTAGAGCCCTTTATTGTCCTACTCTAATAAGAAATTGTAGGATCAGAATTCTGGCACTTCCCCGGGCCAGATGCTGAATTTGTAACAAAGCAACTTTCTATTAAAACATGGACTGCGGCCCGCTATTTACCTTGTTGCCTGACTAATTGGCATGAGTTATCAGTCCCTGCGGTTAATAAATCAGAAGTGGGGGGGGGGGGTTGAGGTTCAAATGTTTTGTTTTATGTCTACGATTCAATGGGGTAAATTGATCTTTTCTTTTGTGTTAAATTATCAATTTGTTTGTCGGGTCTTATTGTGATTAACACTGATTATGTAAATGCAAAAGTCAATGTGTTTTATTGTCAATTTCCGTGTCCAGTGTGAATCATCAAATATATTTTAAAAAGTCCTAAAAATTTACAGAAAACATGGAGAAAAAATTATGATAAAAATGCCATGAATTTAGTTTAGTTTCAGAAAAACCAAGTTGATTAAATTTTTTAAAATTTATATTACCGGGCCCACAGAAGTCTTATTTTCCTCCCTATTCCTCAGAATTTATGCACAAAATACCCAGAAAACACCCACAAACCTGCTATGTTTGGGGTAAATTTTACACATTCCTGTGCCATCACAATCACCCTGCCCCCTTCCTACAACTGTTGGAAGTACTTTCCCAAAGTATAGGGTAAATAGGCAGCACCAAATTTGCATTTGGAGCTCGCTAAATTGTCCTAAAGTCAAAAATAAAAAAAATAAAATCTGGATTTGTGTGAAACTTTGTAGCATTTTCTAATTAATAAATCTCTTAATGGTTTTAAACTTCACCAACTCCCAGTAAAGCCACCACAGCTTTTCTCCACTCTTTTCAAAAGTGATAAGGGGTGAGAAAAAACACATTTTTTTTTATTTATTTTTTTTTACAATGGACATGCCCCAAAATTTGCATTTTTATAAAGTAAAAAAAACATTGATTGTTGTAACCTAAATTGAATGAATGTGGTCATTAGAGCTAAAACAGAGACACGGGCCTCTATGTGCCTCCACGTAGGTCTAATGCACAATTATTTTTGTAATTTTTGTAAACTTAATCTTCCACTCCATTTTATGAAAAATTGAGCATAATTATAAATTGGCAACCCTGAGATTTCAGTTATTTTCTTAATGGACTGACCATTTTTTTTTCTTTCAGAGCCTTAATTTATTTAATGGTTGCAAAATGTGTATGGCTCAACATTATATTTATTCTAATCTATTATTTATTTTTTATGATTTGTTTATTCATTTTTATTCTGACGTTATCCATAATAGTAACCCTTACTATTTGCTGTCCACAGAGCAGTTTCAGTCTCTGCGATTGTCGTTTTCACCAAATCTCGATGATTTTAACCCCGACATTCCAGAATGGAGGCGAGACATCAGCCGTGTGATTAAGAGAGCACTCATGTATGTAAGTGACAAGATGATTTTCTACTTCATCTATGGGTATATACAGTACAGACCAAAAGTTTGGACACACCTTCTCATTCAAAGAGTTTTCTGTATTTTCATGACTATGAAAATTGTAGATTCACACTGAAGGCATCAAAACTATGAATTAACACATGTGGAATTATATACTTAAAAAAAGTGTGAAACAACTGAAAATATGTCTTATATTCTAGGTTCTTCAAAGTAGCCACCTTTTGCTTTGATTACTGCTTTGCACACTCTTGGCATTCTCTTGATGAGCTTCAAGAGGTAGTCACCTGAAATGGTATTCCAACAGTCTTGAAGGAGTTCCCAGAGATGCTTAGCACTTGTTGGCCCTTTGCCTTCACTCTGCGGTCCAGCTCACCCCAAACCATCTGGATTGGGTTCAGGTCTGTGACTGTGGAGGCCAGGTCATCTGCATAGCACCCCATCACTCTCCTTCTTGGTCAAATAGCCCTTACAACAGCCTGGAGGTGTGTTTGGGGTCATTGTCCTGTTGATAAATAAATGATGGTCCAAACTAAACCAAACCGGATAGAATAGCATGCTGGCTGGCAAGATGCTGTGGTAGCCATGCTGCTTCAGTATAAATCCCCAACAGTGTCACCAGCAAAGCCCCCCCAAACCATCACACCTCCTCCTCCATGCTTCACGGTGGGAACCAGGCATGTAGAGGTCCATCCGTTCACCTTTTCTGCGTCGCACAAAGACACGGTGGTTGGAACCAAAGATCTCAAATTTGGACTCATCAGACCAAATCACAGATTTCCACTGGTCTAATGTCCATTCCTTGTCTTCTCTTCTGCTTGTTGCCTGTCCTTAGCAGTGGTTTCCACTATGAAGGCCTGCTGCACACAGTCTCCTCTTAACAGTTGTTGTAGAGATGTGTCTGCTGCTAGAACTCTGTGTGGCATTGACCTGGTCTCTAATCTGAGCTGCTGTTAACCTGTGATTTCTGAGGCTGGTGACTCGGATGAACTTCTCTCTCCGCAGCAGAGGTGACTCTTGGTCTTCCTTTCCTGGGGTGGAACTCATGTCAGCCAGTTTCTTTGTAGCACTTGATGGTTTTTGCGACTGCACTTGGGGACACTTTCAAAGTTTTCCCAATTTTTCGGACTGACTGACCTTCATTTCTTAAAGTAATGATGGCCGCTCGTTTTTCTTTACTTAGCTGCTTTTTTCTTGCCATAATACAAATTCTAACAGTCTATTCAGTAGGACTATCAGCTGTGTATCCACCTGACTTCTGCCCAACACAACTCATGGTCCCAACCCCATTTATAAGGCAAGAAATCCCACTTATTAAACCTGACAGGGCACACCTGTGAAGTGAAAACCATTTCAGGTGACTACCTCTTGAAGCTCATCAAGAGAATGCCAAGAGTGTGCAAAGCAGTAATCAAAGCAAAATGTGGCTACTTTGAAGAACATAGAATATAAGACATATTTACAGTTGTTTCACACTTTTTTGTTAAGTATATAATCCCACATGTGTTAATTCATAGTTTTGATGCCTTCAGTGTGAATCTACAATCTTCATAGTCATGAAAATACAGAAAACTCTTTGAATGAGAAGGTGTGTCCAAACTTTTGGTCTGTACTGTATATATATGTACAAAGCACCCGCACTCCCTAGTAATAGCATAGTAATTGTTCAGCCTGTCGCAGAGTGCCTATAACCACAGCAGCGCTGCAGTGCAGTCTGTGGAGGCGTCGTGATAATCAGGCTTCCAGATGGCTATACATGGTTATAATGCCTGCCACCTAGTGACAGAAGCAGTAAATACAGTGGGGCAGATTTAGTAAACTTTTCTGAGATTGTGCAGGGCTATTTGGGGGGCATGTATATAGCTGACAGCACAAAACCTTACTGACATATATGTTTGGAAGGTCTGGACACTAGAAAAAGAAATCTACTCCATCAAGGGAGCTGCCGTAAGGTTCTGGTCTAATGTGCACCATATTGTTGAATGAGTCGGGCCATGGAGGTCCATCCAGGTTTTGGAAAAGTGGCAAAGTTAGCGTAAAAGGTGGAAAAGTAGCAAATTTTTTTACAAAGCTTCACTGGCGCTAATAGTTCAGATGATTGTACATAGTTAAAGGGAATCTATCACAAAAACCTGTTCTATATTTTATTTATGCTAAAAAAATCTATTATATATTTGTAAGAAATAATAAATAAATAAATAAATAAATAAATAAAAATTCCAATGTGTGAAATATAAATAAATATTAGATTTTACCATATTTACCATCTTTGGTCACCAGGGGGAGCTCTGCTGGCCAAATGAGGCTTTGAGCAACCTGTAAGTAGGCATGCTGCAAAAAAGTGGGTGGTACCAATGACATCACCAATTCACACCTTCAGCGGTGACATCACTGCTTCAGCAAGATAAGATGAGACATGGCTTCGTTACAAAAACACA
>ONZH01014763.1:0-103286 GCA_900303285.1 Rhinella marina | reverse complement strand
TAAAAGGACTTTTGGATCTTTGAAAGAGTAAACCTAACCCTGCCTAACAAATTCCTATCCCTACACTATCTGTCCCTCCTTGCGCAAACGTTATACAGCAGACGCAGCGCAGGTAATGCCGCCTTGATTAGCGGCAGAAAAAAATACACTGGATATCACAGGTATTTAGGAGCACAAACGTTATACAGCAGGTGGTTTTAAGGTCAGGCAATTTTGTACAATTTTTGCCCCCCAATATATATATATATTGCAGCCAGATGAAACAATAGCCCTTAAAAGGACTTTGGGTTTTTTTGAACAGAAAAACTAACCCTGCCAAGCCAAATCCTATCCCTACACTATCTGTCCCTGCATGCAGCAGCTCTCCCTGACTAAGACTGAGCCGGGTCACATGTCACCAGGTGCTATATAGCAACCGATGACACGTTCACGGCCAGCCAATCACTGTAATGCCAGTAGCCAACATGGCTACAGCATTACAGTGAATGCATAGCCATGCTCGAACGAATACAGTGTTCGGCCGAGCATGCTTGCCCAACACTACTGGATATACTTTATAGGGGATTTAGATCTTTAGATAACCCCATTTATGAGCATGAATGGTAGACTTGAGGCTTCCATATTTTACAAGGGTGACCTTCATGTAATATTTCTGACTGACTGCAGCTTCCACTGGTGACTGTTTCCTGGCATTGATGAAAACCAAACCCATCACCTTATGTGAAATGAGTTTCCTGGTGGTGACAACCCCTTAACATTTATAACATTTATAAAATTCTCATTGCTACAATGTATCTAAAATTAAAAATAACGCAACTCTTCAGAGAGTTTTCATCTACAGAACCTATGCAGAGCTATGCATCTCCATGGTAACAAACAACACACAAATCCTGTCCCGCAGCCATGCTCCATTCCATCTTTCCTGCTAATTTACCAAATGTATATTAGGAAGAAGTAGAGAATGCATGGAAGGCAGAATCAGACTACCCAGGAATTGTATGTTACCATGGAGATGCATAAGTCAGCTTTGGTGCTGTGAACAGAAATCAGTAAAATGTTTCTAATGAAGGTGATTACAATGTTGCATTTTTTCGTATTTTAGATCCAGCAGAGCAATAAACAAAATTTGTTTGAGGAGGTGGACATATCCTTTAATAGAAAGCACAAAGCAAGCTAAGGCTACTTTCACACTAGCGTTTTTAAATTCCGGTATTGAGTTCCGTCATAGGGGCTCAATACCGGACAAAAACGCTTCGGTTTTGTCCCCATTCATTGTCAATGGGGACAAAACTGAACTGAAGACAACGGAATGCTCCTGAAAGCATTCCGTTCCGTCTTCAGACCGGAGAACAAACCGCACCAAGACGGATCCGAAATGACCCCCAATGCAAATCAATGGGGACGGATCCGTTTGGTGTGACACACCAGTAATCCGGATCTGTCCTCCATTGACTTGCAATGGGGGGTCATTCCGGATCCGGCTACACATATACAGAGATACATACAGACATACATACATACTCACACATACACACAAACACATACATACTCACATACTCCAGGCAGGGACGCCGGCAGCATGTCTTCACGCGCCTCCTGCGCGCAGCTATGATGTTTCCCCACTGCGCCCAGCAGAGGGCGCAGTGGGGAATCGTTATCACTGCACGCAGGAGGCGCGTGAAGACATGCTGCCGGCGTCCCTGGCTGGAGTATGTAAGTATGTATGTGTTTGTGTGTATGTGTGAGTATGTATGTTCTCTGTGTCTTGTCCCAATGTCTGTGTCAACAAGTGTGGGGCCGGACCGCTGCTCCGGCTCCACACATGTACCAGCGGCAGCACGGATCCGTCGGCACCCTTTAGGTGCCGGATCCGTGCTGCCGCTAGTGTGAAAGAGGCCTAAGGCTACATGCGGGGCTAGTTTTATAGAAAACAGGACTGTGGGCAACAAGAAAAGTAATCACTTTCCCTCCTGCTTATTATGTTTTAGTTCTTGTCAGAATTTCAGCCCTTATCTTACAGTATCATATGGTTGTAAGATAATACTGCCATATACAGCCTGTGATATCCTGTAGTGTCTAGATAAGGCTACTTTCACACTGGCGGCAGGCCTGATCCGGCAGGTGAAGGGTGCTGCCGGATCAGGCCTGCCGCAGTGACATGTGTGGAGCCGGAACCGCGCTCCGGCCCCACACATGTCACACAGTACATACATACACATAAACATAAACATACACACACATATAGACATACAAAACACATACATACTTACATGCTCCCCGGCAGGTCTTCGGAGCGTCAGAGGGACAGGACGGCTCACACAGGTCACGATTCCCCACAGCGCCCTCTGCTGGGCGCCTGGTGGAATCGTCATCTGTGCGCGCCGTCCTGTCCCTCTGACGCTCCGAAGACCTGCCGGGGAGCATGTAAGTATGTATGTGTGTTTGTATGTCTATATGTGTGTGTATGTTTATGTGTATGTCTGTGTCTGTATGTGTCTATGTGTAGCCGGATCCGTAATGGACTCCATTGAAAGTCAATGGAGGGCGGATCCGGTTACCATTATGGTCACACCAGACGGATCCACCCCCATTGACTTGCATTGGGGGTCATTCCGGATCCGTCTTGGTGCGGATGCCTGGACCGGAGAGCAAACCGCAGCATGCTGCGGTTTGCTCTCCGGTCTGAAGACGGAACGGAATGCTTTCAGGAGCCTCCGTTGTCTTCAGTTCAGTTTTGTCCCCATTGACAATGAATGGGGACAAAACTGAAGCGTTTTATTCCGGTATTGAGCCCCTATGACGGAACTCAATACCGGAATTTTAAAACGCTAGTGTGAAAGTAGCCTAACATGTAGGAATCAGATAGTACTCCCTTAAAGGGGTTCCCTGGGATCTCCTCAGGATAGGTCATCATTATGGGATCGGCAGGGGTCTGACTCCCAGGACCACTGAGGCCTCTTCCTCAGCCAGTGACGTCATGTTCATCGCTCACGTGGACTAGCGCAGTTCTGCTCCATTCAAGTGAATGAGGCTGAGCTGCATTAACAAGCACAACCGCTATATAATGGCTGGCGCTCTGTTTGTTAAGCTGCGAGGAAGTTGCGGTTCTCGCCAGAGCTGCAGTGAAAACTGAAGCTATCTCACACAGCTGATCAGCAGGGTTGCCACGAGTCGGACCTCCACCAATTTCATATTGATGAATTATCCTGAGGATAGGAAATCGATATGGATCCTGGAGAACCCTATTAAAGAGTCCATATAATACTGCCAAATACACCCCATCATATAGTGCCTGTATAACATACATATTCAAATAATACCGCGTAAGGATTCCATATAATACTGCCATATACTGTATATCCCACCATATAGAGCCTAAATACCATGCTAACCTAAATAATACTTCCTTAAACGTATCTGAGTTTAAAAAAAAATTGCATAATGGCTGTTCTTCTGTGTAAAATAAAAACAACAAAGGAAAAGTGTTTTTATTTCAGCCATATTATTCCCTGTTTCAGCTGCACAGATAGATGCATTTCTCTCAGAAGCAGGAGGTATCTCCTTTCTGTGGAAGTTGCCAACACTCTGCTTCTCTGATGTACTTTCCCTTACTTCCCACTATGTTTGTTTTCAGCTCTGGAGCTCACAAAACAGATAAGAAGGGGGAAATCACACTTACAGATACAGGAGGCTCCTGTAATGTTCTGAAACAGTGGTTTTATCAGGCTCAGGAGCTCCGCTAGCTCTGACACTCCTTTACTTCCTCTCAGCCGTCTTCTGAGTATCTTTTACCAGGAAGTGATCATGACTGACAGTGAAGTGCAAATTAGGTGGAAGTGAGACCCCTAGTGGCCATGACTTTACAGCCTTTCAGGTGGATGCAGGGAAACTTTGTAAATGAAGTGATTTAGAAATTTGCTATTTACACCATTCTCTATTAAATTTAATGGTGTGACAGTACAGGGACTCTTTAAGGATTCAACATAAAAGTGGAATATACAGTCCAGCATGTAGTGGTAAAATAACATGCACATCTAAATGATACTTCCCTAAAGAGTCCAAATAATACTGCCATATAGTGCCGAAATAACATGCATATGCAAATAATACTTCCTTAAGGATTCCACATAATACTGCCATATACAATCTATCCTATAGTGCCTAAATAGCATGCACATCCAAACAGAACTTCTTTAAGGATTCCACATAATACTGCCATATAGTTTGCCTATAATACTACAGTTCAGTTGTTGAATACTACTGCATTACATTGTACACTGCTATAAACCTACTATAATACTGGGACAGCAATTGTTGAAAACTCAAAAATTGTGATGAAACGTAATGAACACGTGTCCCGAACCTTGAAGACAGCAGAACCAATGGAGACCTTTTGGGCGGACAGATGGAACAAGGCGCCTCGTTAAATTCTTTTTACCACTGGCAAATCCTGCAATAGAACCAAGATATACTTGTCCCTAAGAAAACGGGGATGGGGATTATGGCTTTGTCCGCAGCCCGTTACGTTGTATCACTGCTTATGCATGGAATGGTGGTAAATCCTATTTCTTATGACGTTGGGAGTTTATAAAAGTAGCAAATTTACTTTTATTTAGGTGTTGGTGCCAGTAAAATGTTGGCTTCTCGATGCTGCTGTGTCGTCCAGGAGAACAGGAAGTCCTAGCGAAGCTTTACTTTCCTGCCAAAGAAAGATCTTGCCAGGCTCATAAAAAGAAAGAAAAATAATTGGAATGACTTGTCAACAACTGGCAAACATCAGCACAATGGCAGAATTTTCGGTAATTAATGGCCGCCCGTATGAGGAGCGTGGGGGACTCGGAGCATATGGTCTTCATAGTCAGCGTTCAGTGGGAGGCAGCATGGAGCTCGTCCAACCTTGAGATTACAGCAAGCAAAAGACGGTCTACAGCCTCATGGTGGCTAAACCAGTTTGGACAATTGGGTCCAATTCAATTTGAGATGCAACGTTCAATGTAGTACTAATGTCCCTTATAAGTTGGCCAGATCCAAAACCACAAACACTAACACAATTACCATAAGTGGTAACCTTAGATAACCCTTATGGCATCCCCTGAGAAGATCAGCTTGACCATACTTCCCCTCAGTTTGCTAAATTTTGCTTCAAAAATGTCCATGTTCCCAACTGGGCTGCCTGTCTAATTTCTCCATATGAAAGGGGTTGTCTGAGTCCAACAATTGGGACCCCACTGACCTTAAAGGGGTTCTGCAGTTCTGTAAAACTGATGATTTATCCTCTGGATAGATCATCAGCATCTGATCATGGGGGTCCGACACCCGGGATCCCCGCCGATCAGCTGTTTGAGAAGGCAGCGGCGCTGCAGGAGCGCCGCAGCCTTCTCTGTGTTTGCCGCAGGCCCAGTGACGTCACGACTAGTTTCACTGGCCTGGGAGGAGCTAAGCTCTGTTCACATGAATGGAGCTTAGCCCCGCCCAGGCCAGTGATATTAGTCGTGACGTCACTGGGCCTGCGGTAAACACAGAGAAGGCCGCGACGCTCCTGCAGCGCCTCTGCCTTATCAAACAGCTGATCGGCGGGGGCCCCAGGTGTCGGACCACCACCGATCAGATACTGATGATCTATCCAGAGGATAGATCATCAGTTTTAAAGAACTACAGAACCCCTTTAATAATGAGGGTCTCTAAGTCTCCAGAGTGAATGGAGGGATGGTCAGGCATGTGCACTCCCTCTCCATTCATTTCTCTGAGACCCCTGAAGATTGCCAAGTGATACACTCTGCGTCTCTTGACGTGACCATCACTTCATTCACTCTGGGGACTCAGGAATCCCATTCTCATGATCGATGGGAATTCCAGTCGTCAGATTCCCACCAGTCAGATACATTCCCCCTATCCTGTGGACAGGTTATATATTTTTATAGTTGGAGAACCCAGGGGCGTAGCTACAACTGACTGGGCCCCCCTCTGATATTGATACCTATCCTAAGGACAGGTCATCAATAGTAAAAAGGCTTTCTTTTTTTTTTTTTTTTCAACAAGTATCAGTGTCCTAAATATCTGGATAGGAGTAGTAGGGCTCTAATTCTATAAATATAACTATATATATATATATATATATATATATATATATATATACACTACTACCCATATCCAGATATCTCCTATATACAGAATAAGCAGATTGCATAGATACACACTCACATACTAACACACACACACACACACACATATATATACATACACAGATATACACACGCACATACATACCTCCCAAGTGTCCCTCTTTTGGAGGGACAGTCCCTCTTTTTGACCCAAGTCCCTCTGTCCCTCTTTGCTCCATAAATGTCCCTCTTTTTGACCTGAAGAATTAAAGCATAAATGTGCATTAATAAATTTACTAAATTGCTCTTTACTAAACTATCTGTATGGTTTCTACCTGTATATTAGACCAGAACTTCATTATTTGGTGAAATTTGGACCTTAAAATATCTATAATCTGATGATTTATGAGCTAATAATTAAATGGACAATGAAGTGCAATAAAAAAATTGCTGCAGGGGCTCCAGTAATTATGCTTTGGGCGGAGTTAGAGGCGTGGCCTAGTATGAAAAAAACTGCCATGAAGCGCACCGCACACATTGTCCCTCTTTGCAATTTTTAAAAGTTGGGAGGTATGCACATATAAACACACACATATATATATATACACAAATACGCAAAAAAATATAATATACACACAGATAAACTCACACATATATACACATATAAACACACAGATAAACACAAACATACACATATACACACTGTCTCTAGGAGGCTAAAGGACCTTTGGAATGCAGTAATGTTAGGATACAGGACCTTCGATCATGTGACCTAATGACGTCATTGAAGGTCCTTTGGCCTACGATTACTGCATTGAAAAGGACCTTGATACTGGTATGTAGACCATTTATACCATTTCTAGTACACTTCAGGCCAGACTGGGGGCTCGGCCTGGCCGGAATAGTACTAGAAAAGTCATTGCTCCCGGGTCCCTACTCCTCTTCCTCTGCTTCCCCTGTAGTTACGCCACTGGGAGAACCCCTTTAAGTAACCTAGGGCTAATTTAATTGGATAGAAAATTAACTTATCAAAATGTAAAAATGTCTGAGGAAACCAGAGGAAAACTGCCCAAACTCGGGAGAACATAAAAGCTTCATTCAGATGTTGCTCTTTGGTCAGATTTGAACCAAGGACCCCAGGGTAAGCCATTTTGGTCAATAGTACAGTGCCTAATGAGGATAACTTTTTTTAGGTTTACCCACATGGTGCTCTTCGATGACCCCTTAGTCATCAGTCAGCTGATGAGCAAGGGACATCAGTAGTGATGAGCAAAATTCTGAAAAATATGATTTGGCTGCTTCGCCGAATTTTATGAAAAAAATTGGATTTGTGATGAAGTGCATTCCTTTGCTGATTGCATCATCTGATGCTACGATTGTGGCCTTTCAGGGGTTAACCTGATAAAAAAAAAATATATTGATTGAAGACATCGGGGGTATGATGACGTCATCACCCAGCGCGAGATTTCATGTGGTATCTTCAATCAAGATGGCCATGACGTCTCTCCATGAGCAATTTCAGGAAAAATAGATTTGTTACCACGAAGATTGAGGAAATTCGGCTTTGCGGCCAATTGAATTTTTCCTGAAATTCAGATTGAAGTCAATTCATTTGGCTTTGATTCGCTCAACAGTAGGTATCAGACCAAAACTTTTCTCCTACTGGTGCTACTACTCCATATAGCCTATCCCGAACTCCTTTCATCCCCTGTAGTAGGCTTTATTGAGATCATACTGTAGATCTTGTTTCTCTGAACCTAGTTTGTGAATGTTGTCTTGCTTATGGAGAAGGGCTTACATCATGCATGGATGGTAATGGACATGGGGTCTGACCATTCTCCATGAGGTCACATACTGTAGGTTCTAAGCATTTGTTCCCAGATTTTGGGGACAAGTAATATAGTCTTCTGCCATCAGGGCCATTGTTTTTGACCTTCATGGTTGTTCAGTCATCATCATGGTTGTTGGAAGGTTGAGAACTTATCTTACATATCTCTGCAGCCATACATGAGTCTATATATGACATGATAAGAGGCTCGGGGTGGGTTTTGATGGTCTTTCCTATTGCCAGCGCTCAAGTACTATCATGTAATAACCGTTTAGAGGTTGATATAGAGGTTGTGAGGAACCGTCGAGTATACGGCACATCGCTGCATCTGACAGCAATCAGCCCAAGGGAAATACACTGTGAAAAGGTGAGAGGAGATATTCCAGGTCAGAGACATGTTAAGCTGTGAGCTGCTAAGGAAGGCGATGTAAGGGTAGAAGCACTTTGCAAGCAAACAAGGTTAGCCCCACTCTTGGGATTGACTCTCATCTGAAGGAATGACAACCTGTTAAGAGCCGGGTCTTCTGAGATCAGACCTGGCAGAGCTTCCAAGTGCTCTTACTAGATTCCAGATTCTGTATTATACTTCCTATTAAACTTTTCTAGTGCTCCAAGCATCCCTTGCCTTCTTCTTTACCAGATAGGGGTCCATCTCTGTTACTCTATTCATGGAGATGCCTTTTTGGCTCTTAAAGAGGACCTCTCCCCTCTCCTGACTTGCCTGTTTTAATATCTTCATGCATTCCCCATGTAATAACAATTCTGGAGCATCTGTTCTTATGTCTGTATGTTGTGCCATTCCTTTATTATTTGCACTAGACGTTATGAATGAATTGCTATTTGCCTTCAGTAAGGGAACAGAGGGGAGGTGACCAGTTGGGGGTGTGGACCTGCACAGTCTGACTCTAGCCAATCAGTGCTGCCATGTTCAGTCTGTGCAGGGACACCCCCCAACTGGTCACCTCCCCTCTGTTCCCTTACTGAAGGCCAATAGCAATTCATTCATAACTTCTAGTGCAAATAATAAAGGAATGGCACAACATAGATACATAAGAATAGATGTTCCAGAACTGTTATTGCATGGGGAATGCATGCTGCTATTAAAACAGACATGTCAGGAGTGGTGAAAGGTCCTCTTTAAGTGCTGCCCGATTCCCTGAGAGATGATTCCAACACCCAGGTCTATCACTAACCAAGGGGTTGTCTATGGCAGAAGATCCCTTATCCTGTCAGGGAATATGAAGGCGATAGATAAAGGTTTCCAGAGTAGGACGCCCCTCTATAAAAGCAGGGAGGGCTCTGGAGGACATGGACAGCTCTCTGATCCCTATAGTTGACGACTGATGTAGGGAAACTCGTAACAACCAGCTTTGTCACATAATAACAGCTGGTCAGACCAGATCTCTCATCATTAGGGGTAAAAAACATTTGACCCAAAACTATGTATTACCCACCTTGTTTTACTGAACTGAAGAATAAGTATAAACACATTACAGTAAACTAAGCTGGTAGTGATGTCACAGCAGCGGAAATGACCTCTACTGATGTCATAACAGCTGAAATGACTGCTAGAGATGAAGTGATGGTTAGTGATGGCAGCATTAGAAATGGATGGCTGAATGTGATGTCCCAGCAGCTGTAGTGATAGCTAGTGTTGTCACATCTGCCAAAGTGATGGCTAGTGATGCAAAAACAGCTGAAATGACTGACAATGATGTCACAGCAGGAGAAATGACCAATAGTGATGTCACAGCAGGAGAAATTACAGATAGTGATGTCACAGCAGTAAAAATGACCAATAGTGATGTCACAGCAGGAGAAATGACCAATAGTGATGTCACATCAGGAGAAATGACCAATAGTGATGTCACAGCTGGAGAAATGACCAATAGTGATGTCACAGCAAGATAAATTACAGATAGTGATGTCACAGCAGGAGAAATGATGGCTAGTGTTGTTACAGCAGTCGAAGTGACGGTTAATGATGTCACAGCAACCAGATCAATGAGATCTCAAGAAGACACCTTCTCATACGTTTGTACATGTGTTATCTGAGATACCAATGGGAGCTTAGTTCACTTAAAGAAGAACTCCCCCCAAAATTGTTATTATCTGACCTGCTAGAAAGATACATGATATAATCTGTAGTGAAGGTAATCTTCTTTCCAGTAGCTGTATTTGTGAGTTATCCCATCCCGTCTGATCCTCAGCTGTGTCATGTGACCAACTCTCTGATCTCCAACTGACACAGGACAGGAAGTCAGTTACTTCTCCATTCATTCCTATGAGACTGAGAGTGAGGCTTCCATACAAATACATAGAGAAACCGGCTTCCTGTCCACACATAAGATGTTGTGTTATCTGGAAAGTCTGAGTGTTGACACATTTCACCAGCACTGATACATTTCACCAGCACTGACACATTTCATCAACACTGATACATTTCACCAACACTGATACATTTCACCAGCACTGACACATTTCACCAGCACTGACACATTTCACCAGCACTGACACATTTCACCAGCACTTCCACATTTCATCAGCACTTCCACATTTCACCAGCACTTCCACATTTCATCAGCACTTCCACATTTCATCAGCACTTCCACATTTCATCAGCACTTCCACATTTCACCAGCACTTCCACATTTCACCAGCACTTCCACATTTCACCAGCACTTCCACATTTCATCAGCACTGACACATTTCACCAGCACTGTTACATTTCACCAACACTGATACATTTTACCAGCACTGATACATTTCACCAACACGGATACATTTCACCAGCACTGACACATTTAATCAACACTGATAAATTTCACCAGCATTTCCACATTTCCCCAGCACTGACACATTTCAGCAGCACTGACACAATTCAGCAGCACTGACACATTTCACCAGCAATGATACATTTTACCAGCACTGACACATTTCACCAGTACTGACACATTTCACCAGTACTGACACATTTCACCAACAGTGATACATTTCACTAGCACTGATACATTTCACTATACTGATACATTTCACCAGCACTGACACATTTCACCAGCACTGACACATTTCACCAGCACTGATACATTTCACCAACACTGATACATTTCACCAGCACTGATACATTTCACCAACAGTGATACATTTCACTATACTGATACATTTCACCAGCACTGACACATTTCACCAACACTGATACATTTCACCAGCACTGATACATTTCACCAACAGTGATACATTTAACCAGCACTGACACATTTCACCAGCACTGACACATTTCACCAGCACTGATACATTTCACCAACACTGATACATTTCACCAGTACTGACATATTTCACCATCACTGACACATTTCACAAGCACTGATACATTTAACCAGCACTGACACATTTCACCAGCACTGACACATTTCACCAGCACTGATACATTTCACCAGCAATGATACATTTTACCAGCACTGACACATTTCACCAGTACTGACACATTTCACCAGTACTGACACATTTCACCAGCACTGACACATTTCACCAGCACTGACACATTTCACCAACACTGATACATTTCACCAACAGTGATACATTTCACCAACAGTGATACATTTCACCAGCACTGACACATTTCACCAGCACTGATACATTTCACTAGCACTGACACATTTCACCAACACTGATACATTTCACTAGCACTAATACATTTCACTAGCACTGACACATTTCACCAACACTGATACATTTCACTAGCACTAATACATTTCACTAGCACTGATACATTTCACCAACAGTGATACATTTCACTAGCACTGATACATTTCACTATACTGATACATTTCACCAGCACTGACACATTTCACCAGCACTGACACATTTCACCAACACTGATACATTTCACCAGCACTGACACATTTCACCAACACTGATACATTTCACCAGCACTGACACAATTCACAAGCACTGATACATTTAACCAGCACTGACACATTTCACCAGCACTGACACATTTCACCAACACTGATACATTTCACCAACAGTGATACATTTCACCAACAGTGATACATTTCACCAGCACTGACACATTTCACCAGCACTGATACATTTCACCAGCACTGACACATTTCACCAACACTGATACATTTCACTAGCACTGATACATTTCACTAGCACTGATACATTTCACCAACAGTGATACATTTCACTAGCACTGATACATTTCACTATACTGATACATTTCACCAGCACTGACACATTTCACCAGCACTGACACATTTCACCAGCACTGATACATTTCACCAACAGTGATACATTTCACCAGCACTGACACATTTCATCAGCACTGACACATTTCACCAGCACTGATACATTTCACCAACACTGATACATTTCACCAGTACTGACACATTTCACCATCACTGACACATTTCACAAGCACTGATACATTTAACCAGCACTGACACATTTCACCAGCACTGACACATTTCACCAGCACTGATACATTTCACCAGCACTGACACATTTCACCAGCACTGATACATTTCACCAGCACTGATACATTTCACCAGCACTGACACATTTCACCAGCACTGACACATTTCACCAGCACTGATCCATTTCACCAGCACTGACACATTTAACCAGCATTGACACATTTCACCAGCACTGACACATTTCACAAGCACTGATACATTTAACCAACACCGACACATTTCACCAGCACCGACACATTTCACCAGCACCGACACATTTCACCAGCACCGACACATTTCACCAGCACTGACACATTTCACCAGCACTGACACATTTCACCAGCACTGACACATTTCACAAGCACTGATACATTTAACCAACACCGACACATTTCACCAGCACCGACACATTTCACAAGCACTGATACATTTCACAAGCACTGATACATTTAACCAACACTGACACATTTCACCAGCACTGACACATTTCACAAGCACTGATACATTTAACCAACACTGACACATTTCACCATCACTGACACATTTCACAAGCACTGATACATTTAACCAACACTGACACATTTCACCAGCACTGACACATTTCACCAGCACTGACACATTTCACCAGCACTGATACAATGTAACAATCTTTCCACTCCAGAGAGAGAGAGAGAGAGACCTGTGCTGCTGGTGTGCCTCATTCACACAAGATTGTCTTGACTAGATACAAGTGTAGTGAGTCCACCATGAGAAGCATTAGGGGATCGGTGTTCCCATTCACTGAAAGCAAGCAGAGATCTTGAAACTGAAACATAAAGCCCCTTAGAAAATCTTAGAGCTTCACATTCTACAACAATGGCACTTCACCTAAAAATGGAAACCCCCTTTAAGGGCTTACAGCCCGGAGCGGCATTACAGCCAGGATTGTGCACTGTATGTCAGCATATCGAGGTGACATCATCCAGGCTTTCTGTCAGTTAAAAGAACGCGGCGCTGAGATTGAAGGTACATGATTAGCGCAATGCACCCGCTGCGCCAAACAAGAAAACTGTTTTCTAGTTCATACTAAACACCCCTGAACTTTGGAACAAAATGCAAAGAAATCTTCTGTTAATTGGCCCCATGAGGCATTATACTGTGTTTTGACTTGACGTAGATTGTTTAAACCGCCTTTTATGAATGCCGCGGGTCCTTTGTGTTCTTCAATGTGGAAGTGGGAGTGCGAGCGAGCATTTAGAAAGCAAAGGAGAGAATAGACTCCATGAGGAGAGCCCCTCTATAGAAAGTGAGGCGCACGCTGGATTCCTTTTATTTCCCAGCCCCAATGGCCAAATTGTTCATTTTCCCCTCTCTGAATAGATCATAATTGAGAGCATACGGAAGGTTCCAGTTCAGAGCCACTCATTTCATTTTTATTTTGTATTTACTTATTTTTTTTACTGTATTTGTTTATTTCTGCAAAATTGCTAACATTTTACTGCATTAAAATAATTGCTGAGCTATTCCGCCCCACCAGTATCCTGCAGGTTCGGAGGCCTGTGTACTGTATCCTGACTGCACGGTATTACGCCACTGTGTGAACTGAAACGTATGCGGGGCGGCACTGTGATACTATGGGAGTCTTGGGTTTGAATCACACCTTGGCAGGGCTTGTCACTACGTAAGGTGGCCACCGTGAGCCCTTTTGGACAAGACTGGACTTACAGGGGCAACATTTGTCACTAAAAAGGGCAGGTGCCACCAGTGCCACTGGCCCTGATCAATAGGGCATCTGGATAATGCACCCCCTAGGCCTTAAGGGGACCGGTTACCTCTCCTGACAACTCCTACTGTTTTCGGAACGGCAATGTAATAAACATTCTGGAGCTTCTATTCTTATGCTACTATGTTGAGCCATTCCTTTATTATTCCTACTAGAAGTTTCTGAATGACTTGCCAGCAGCCTGCAATAAAGGTCCAGCTGGATGTTACCAGTTGGGGGTGTGTCCCTGCACAGTCAGACATTATCCAGTCAGTGATGCCAGTGTCATACGGTGCAGAGAGACGCCCCTCCAACTGGTTGGAACTTTATTGTAGACTGCTGGCGATTCATTTGTACGTTTCTAATAGGAATAATTGAGAAATGGCACATCACAGAGGCATAAGCATAGATGCTACAGAATAGTTACAGACTTAGGGCTCATGCACACCACCGTATGTATTATGCGGCCCGGAAAAAAAAAGGATCCGCAAAAAATACGGATGACGTCCGTTTGCATTCTGTATTTTGCGGAACGGCCCCTAATAGAACAGTCCTATCCATGTCCGTAATGCAGACAATAATAGGACTTGTTCTATTTTTTTGCAGAAAGGAAATTCGGACATACGGAAATGGAATGCACACGGAGTACCTTCCGTTTTTTTTTTTGTGGACCAACTGAAATGACTGGTTCCGCATACGGCCCACAAAAAAACTGCAAAGGGTCATGCACACGAGCATATTTTCTTTCCGTGTCTGTTCCGTTTTCTTTTTTTGCGGAACGATTCATTTCAATGGGTCCGCAAAAAAAAAGGAAGTTACTCCGTGTACATTCCGTTTCCATAATATCCGTTACCGCAAAAAAATAGAACATGTCCTATTATTGTCTGCATTACGGACAAAGATAAGACTGTTCTTTCAGGGGCCGGCTGTTCTGTTCTGCAAAATAGGGAATGCACACGGACGTCATCCATATTTTTTGCGGATCCGTTTTTTACGGACTTCAAAATACATACGGTCGTGTTCATGAGGCCTTAGCGAGATTTTCCATCACCTGGGTAAATATTCAGCCTGCCATCCCAACCCTACATCTAAATACCATGGAGAAGGGAGAGCGGTTTGTTGGTGCATCCCAGGGCGTCCCCTACACCCCTGCCAAACCTGTGTGTCATTGCATTATTTGGGCGCTTTATGGCGCTGCTATTTCAGCACTGCTATGGTTACATTTTAGGCATGTTAGGGAAGCAATAAATACACAATCTAAAATTGCAACATTCGGAACAAGTAATGTACAGAACACATTGTGTCAGTGGAATATTACATAGGCCTGTAATCTGCCACATGTAGAGCAACGGATCAAGGATTCATCTGTGCATCATAATAGGCTGATAATGAACTCGCTTGTTTGTGCCGTTGTCCGCAACCAACGTGTTGACCACATAATGGGAGACTAATTAATGACAGGAAATAAAGATGTAATGAGCATCCGATCAATGGAAGACATGAAGGTCGGGGATTCAAGGCAATCAGAGCCCAGAATCATGTCTGCCATTCATAAACCGGGGATCAGGCAGATCTAAGAGGCGTTTATAACGTTCATATGATAGCATCAGATAATGTAATCAGAGTGATTCATCATCTGCAGTGACACATTGTATATTACATGGCCATCTATGGAATTAGTTATAGGAGATACCCAGGTTATACCAGCATGGTCCATATCACTATATACAGGAAGATGTATAACTTATACCAGCTGTACATATATAATTATATACAGGAGATACCCAGGTTATACCAGCATGGTCCATATCACTATATACAAGAAGATGTATAACTTATACCAGCTGTACATATATAATTATATACAGGAGATACCCAGGTTATACCAGCATGGTCCATATCACTATATACAAGAAGATGTATAACTTATACCAGCTGTACATATATAATTATATACAGGAGATACCCAGGTTATACCAGCATGCTCCATATCACTATATACAAGAAGATGTATAACTTATTACCAGCTTACATATATAATTATATACAGGAGATACCCAGGTTATACCAGCATGGTCCATATCACTATATACAAGAAGATGTATAACTTATACCAGCTGTACATATATAATTATATACCAGGAGATACCCAGGTTATACCAAGCATGGTCCCATATTCACTATATACAAGAAGATGTATAACTTATACCAGCCTGTACAGGTATATAATTATATACAGGAGATACCCAGGTTATACCAGCATGGTCCATATCACTATATACAAGAAGATGTAAACTTTAGTATACCAGCTGTACATATATAATTTATATACAGGGAGATACTCAGGTATACCAGCATGGTCCATATCACTATATACAGAAGGATGTATAACTATACCAGCTGTACATATAATAATTATATACAGGAGGATACCCAGGTTATACCAGCATGCTCCATATCACTATATACAAAGAAGATGGTATAACTTATACCGCTGTACATATATAATTATATACAGGAGATACCCAGGTTATACCAGCATGCTCCATATCACTATATACAAGAAGATGTATAACTTATACCAGCTGTACATATATAATTATATACAGGAGATACCCAGGTTATACCAGCATGCTCCATATCACTATATACAAGAAGATGTATAACTTATACCAGCTGTACATATATAATTATATACAGGAGATACCCAGGTTATACCAGCATGCTCCATATCACTATATACAAGAAGATGTATAACTTATACCAGCTGTACATATATAATTATATACAGGAGATACCCAGGTTATACCAGCATGCTCCATATCACTATATACAAGAAGATGTATAACTTATACCAGCTGTACATATATAATTATATACAGGAGATACCCAGGTTATACCAGCATGCTCCATATCACTATATACAAGAAGATGTATAACTTATACCAGCTGTACATATATAATTATATACAGGGAGATACCCAGGTTATACCAGCATGGTCCATATCACTATATACAAGAAGATGTATAACTTATACCAGCTGTACATATATAATTATATACAGGAGATACCCAGGTTATACCAGCATGCTCCATATCACTATATACAAGAAGATGTATAACTTATACCAGCTGTACATATATAATTATATACAGGAGATGCCCAGGTTATACCAGCATGGTCCATATCACTATATACAAGAAGATGTATAACTTATACCAGCTGTACATATATAATTATATAAAGGAGATACCCAGGTTATACCAGCATGCTCCATATCACTATATACAAGAAGATGTATAACTTATACCAGCTGTACAATATATAATTATATACAGGAGATACCCAGGTTATACCAGCATGCTCCATATCACTATATACAAGAAGATGTATAACTTATACCAGCTGTACATATATAATTATATACAGGAGATACCCAGGTTATACCAGCATGCTCCATATCACTATATACAAGAAGATGTATAACTTATACCAGCTGTACATATATAATTATATACAGGGGATACCCAGGTTATACCAGCATGCTCCATATCACTATATACAAGAAGATGTATAACTTATACCATCTGTACATATATAATTATATACAGGAGATACCCAGGTTATACCAGCATGCTCCATATCACTATATACAGAAGATGTATAACTTATACCAGCTGTACATATATAATTATATACAGGAGATGCCCAGGTTTATACCAGCATGCTCCATATCACTGTATACAAGAAGATGTATAACTTATACCAGCTGTACATATATAATTATATACAGGAGATACCCAGGTTATACCAGCATGGTCCATATCACTATATACAGAAGATGTATAACTTATACCAGCTGTACATATATATTATATACAGGAGATACCCAGGTTATACCAGCATGCTCCATATCACTATATACAGGAAGATGTATAACTTATACCAGCTGTACATATATAATTATATACAGGAGATACCCAGGTTATACCAGCATGTTCCATATCACTATATACAAGAAGATGTATAACTTATACCAGCTGTACATATATAATTATATACAGGAGATGCCCAGGTTATACCAGCATTCTCCATATAACTCTGAGGAGTCAATGCTCATTCTGCAAGATGGCTTCCTCTGCTCCATTATTAAGTCTATTGTAATCCTATGCAGTCAGAAAGTTGCAGGTTCCTTCTACCCCATTGTCGTTCCTTTATGTTGAGAAGACAATACTTCCTCATACATTATTCACTTTGATGCGGCATCTCATTAATGCTCAGATTGTCAGGATGTCACTCAGAATTTTTACCAGAAAGAGCAACAATTCTTAAACATAATTTGTCATTTTCATTACAAAAGGGGCTGCAAATAGTTTGATTACTCAGAAAGCAAACAAAAGCCATGGCAACAGCACAAAAGAATGAATATGCATGTGTTCACAATGATAGGCTGTGTACTGAGTCACTTCTACAAAGTGTCTCACCAGCAGGTTGACAAGAGTTGTGGAAGGAAGTTACTCCTAGACTGAAGCATGCAGGAGCAACCCTAGCCTCAGCCATTGGAGTGAGAGTCAAGAAGGGTCAAGACAAAACTTGAATGAATATACTGTATATAAAACGTAGTATATTACTTGCTCTGCACTAATCCTGAGTTACATCCTGTATTATACTCCAGAGCTGTACTCACTATTCTGCTGGTGCAGTCACTGTGTACATACATTACTTATCCTGTACTGATCCTGAGTTACATCCTGTATTATACTCCAGAGCTGCAGTCACTATTCTGCTGGTGCAGTCACTGTGTACATACATTACTTATCCTGTACTGATCCTGAGTTATATCCTGTATTATACTCCAGAGCTGCACTCACTATTCTGCTGGTGCAGTCACTGTGTACATACATTACTTATCCTGTACTGATCCTGAGTTACATCTTGTATTATACTCCAGAGCTGCACTCACTATTCTGCTGGTGCAGTCACTGTGTACATACATTACTTATGCTGTACTGATCCTGAGTTACATCCTGTATTATACTCCAGAGCTGTACTCACTATTCTGCTGGTGCAGTCACTGTGTACATACATTACTTATCCTGCACTGATCCTGAGTTACATCCTGTATTATACTCCAGAGCTGCACTCACTATTCTGCTGGTGCAGTCACTGTGTACATACATTACCTATCCTGTACTGATCCTGAGTTACATCCTGTATTATACTCCAGAGCTGCACTCACTATTCTGCTGGTGGAGTCACTGTGTACATACATTACTTATCCTGTACTGATCCTGAGTTACATCCTGTATTATACTCCAGAGCTGCACTCACTATTCTGCTGGTGCAGTCACTGTGTACATACATTACTTATCCCTGTACTGATCCTGAGTTACATCCTGTATTATACTCCAGAGCTGCACTCACTATTCTGCTGGTGGAGTCACTGTGTACATACATTACTTATCCTGTACTGATCCTGAGTTACATCCTGTATTATACTCCAGAGCTGCACTCACTATTCTGCTGGTGCAGTCACTGTGTACATACATTACTTATCCTGTACTGATAATGAGTTACATCCTGTATTATATTCCAGAGCTGCACTCACTATTCTGCTGGTGCAGTCACTGTGTACATACATTACTTATCCTGTACTGATCCTGAGTTACATCCTGTATTATACTCCAGAGCTGCACTCACTATTCTGCTGGTGCAGTCACTGTGTACATACATTACTTATCCTGTACTGATCCTGAGTTACATCCTGTATTATACTCCAGAGCTGAAATTGTCAGAACATGTTTAATGAATGTTTCTAGTAATAACCAACAGAATAGTGAGTGCAGCTCTGAAGTTTAATACTTGCTATAACTGAGGCACAGAAACAAATAAAGACCCTCAGAACCTGAATGAGGTGCCCACCGTGTATTTTGCTATGGCCAGGCCCCCGGTCAGTACAAGGTTAGTGATTCGGCAGGTTCCCGCTGTGTCTCACCCTTCCACTTTCCCTTTTATCCAGCGGCAGTCGCCAATTTATTCAGTCTTTAAACATGCTTCCATGAGTAGACTTTTCGGATTATCGGATGCTGGATTATAGGAATTCTACTCTGTATATTATATATTCTTTGGAGAGTTTACAATGAAATATTTTGGTAAAAAATGAACTTCATTCCTCATCATCACGGAAAGAATGAAACAAATATGTAAATGTTCATTAAAATGCAAAATCAAGAACGAGGCGAACCCAAGGGAAATATCTCAGTGTTTTCTCCTCACTGTGCTGTGAGTGAAATTAAAATTCATATTCCTCCGCCTGTCCCCCTCCGTCTGTTTACATCGGCTTTCCCCCCCACACCTGTCCGCCTCCACCAGTCCCCTTCACGTGCCCACCTCTGTCCCCCTCCATCTGTCCTCATCTGCCTGTCTCCCTCCAGCTGTCCCCCAAAACCAGTCCCCTCTGCCTGTCCTCCACTGCAAATCCCAATCCCTGTCCACAAGTTCATCTCTACCTGTCCCTCCGCCCGTCCTCTTCTGCCAATCCCCATCCAGTAATCCATCTCTACTTGACCCCCTCCCCCCTTCTACCTGTCCCCCTCTGCAAGTCCATCTCCACTTTCCCCCTCATCCGGCCTCCCTCCACCTGTTCTCCTCCATCTGTCTCTCTCAACCTCCACTCCTCTTCTAGTCCTTCTCCACCTGCCCCCTCTTCTAGTTTTCCTCTCTACCTGCCCCACTCTACCTGTCACTCTCAGTAAGTCCTTCAATACTTGTCCCCTCTACCTGTCCTCCTTCACTTGCCACCTTCATCTGCCCCCCTCCACTTGTCCCCTCCCCTGTCCCCCCTCCACCCATCCCCCTCCACCTGTCTCCTCCACCTGCCTCCCACCACCCGTTCCCACCATCTGCCCCTCCACCTGTCCCCCTCCACCTGCCCCTTCCATCTGCCCCCCTCCATCTGTCCCCTTCCACCTGCCCCCTCCACCTATCCCCTTCCACCAGTCCCCTCCACCTGTCCCCCTTCATCTGTCTCCCTCCACCTGTCCCTCTCCACCTGCCCCTTCCACCTGCCCCTTCCACCTGTCCCCTTCACCTGTCCCCCTCCACCGGCCCCTTCCATCCGCCCCCTTCACCTGCCCCCTCCACCGGCCCCTTCCATCTGCCCCCTCCACCTGTCCCCTCTACGGCCCCCTCCATCTGCCCCCTCCACCTGCCCCTTCCATCTGCCCCCTCCACCTGTCCCCTTCACCTGTCCCCTCCACCGGCCCCCTCCATCTGCCCCTTCCCACCTGCCCCCTCCACCTGTCCCCTTCCACCTGCCCCTTCCACCTATCCCCTTCCACCTGCCCCCTCCACCTGTCCCCTTCCACCTATCCCCTTCCACCTATCCCCCTCCACCTGTCCCCTTCCACCTATCCCCTTCCACCTATCCCCTTCCACCTATCCCCTTCCACCTATCCCCTTCCACCTGTCCCCTTCCACCTGTCCCCTTCCACCTATCCCCTATCCCCTTCCACCTATCCCCTTCCACCTGTCCCCTTCCACCTATCCCCTTCCACCTATCCCCTTCCACCTGTCCCCTCCACCTGTCCCCCTTCATCTGTCTCCCTCCACCTGTCCCTCTCCACCTGCCCCTTCCCACCTGCCCCTTCCACCTGTCCCCTTCACCTGTCCCCCTCCACCGGCCCCTTCCATCCGCCCCCTTCACCTGCCCCTCCACCGGCCCCTTCCATCTGCCCCCTCCACCTGTCCCCTCTACGGCCCCCTCCATCTGCCCCCTCCACCTGCCCCTTCCATCTGCCCCCTCCACCTGTCCCCTTCACCTGTCCCCCTCCACCGGCCCCTCCATCTGCCCCTTCCACCTGCCCCTTCCACCTGCCCCTTCCACCTATCCCCTTCCACCTGCCCCCTCCACCTGTCCCCTTCCACCTGCCCCTTCCACCTATCCCCTTTCCACCTGCCCCCTCCACCTGTCCCCTTCCACCTATCCCCTTCCACCTATCCCCCTCCACCTGTCCCCTTCCACCTATCCCCTCCACCTGTCCCCTTCCACCTATCCCCTTTCCACCTATCCCTTCCACCTATCCCCTTCCACCTGTCCCCTTCCACCTGTCCCCTTTCCACCTGTCCCCTTCCACCTATCCCCTTCCACCTATCCCCTTCCACCTGTCCCCTTCCACCTATCCCCTTCCACCTATCCCCTTCCACCTATCCCCTTCCACCTGTCCCCTTCCACCTGTCCCCTCCACCTGTCCCCTCCACCTGTCCCCTCCACCTGTCCCCTCCACCTGCCCCCTCCACCTGTCCCCTCCACCTGTCCCCTTCCACCTATCCCCTCCACCTGTCCCCTCCACCTGTCCCCTCCACCTGCCCCCTCCACCTGTCCCCTTCCACCTGTCCCCTTCCACCTGTCCCCTTCCAACCTGTCCCCTCCACCTGCCCCCTCCACCTGTCCCTCTCCACCTGTCCCCCTTCATCTGTCCCCTTCCACCCAGTCCCCTCCACCTGTCCCCCTTCATCTGTCCCCCTCCACCTGTCCCCCTTCATTTGTCCCCCTCCACCTGTCCCTTCCACCTGCCCCCTCCACCTGTCCCCTCCACCTGTCCCCTTCCACCTGCCCCTTCCACCTATCCCCTTCCACCTGTCCCCTCCACCTGCCCCTCCACCTGTCCCCCTTCATCTGTTCCCTCTCCACCTGTCCCCCTTCTCTGTCCCCCTCCACCTGTCCCCCCTTCATCTGTCCCCCTCCACCTGTCCCTCCTCCACTTGCCCCTTTCATTCAGTTCCATTTTCATTCACTTATAAATTCTGCAAACCGTTATTATTTATAACTGTATACTTTGTTTTTACTATGTTTCTTCATTCATTCAGTATCCTAATTATTTATTTTACCGATTCTGCCCAACCTTTCAGTGTTCATTGCTGTATCTCGCATTTTCTATTCTGTCACATGTTTTATGTCTCCATTCATTCATTCACATTTATTTATTCCATTTACTTTCTTCTTCAGTTTCCTGTTTGTTGATCTCACTTCTTCTAGATTTGCCCCTTTGTTCATTCCTTTTTGAATCTGTTGATTCATTCATCACTTCTGCACAGACTTTATTAGTCATTGTTGTATTCATTCCTTTGTCCTACTATTTCTTCCTTCATTCCATTATTCACATGTGTTCTTTTCTATATGACTCTGCATTTATTGTTGCATCCTTTCATATTTCTTACCATACCCTTTGCTCATTCACTTTTTGCCCTTTATCCATTCCTTTGTTTTCATTCATATCATTGATTTCGTTTTCTCATACATCCATGTTTAACTTCTGTGTCTGTTATTGTTTTACCTTGTCTCTCCGTCCTTCCTTCTGTTTATTTAGTCAGTTTTTAAATTCCTTTATTACATAATTCATTCGTTCATTACAAATATTCACACATACATTCACTTGTTCAAACATTTATGTATTAATTTGCCCCCGTTCCCCCTATGTATGATTTGCTTATTCATTCCTTCATTCATATCATTCATTGCTTCTTATCATTTGTATGCTTTACCATTAGTTCCATTTTTCGTTGTCTACTTTCTTCTTTCTGGTTACGTTTTCATTCATTTATACATCTATCGATCCTCTAACCTCCTCTGTGTTCGTTCATTCCTTCATTCCTTCAGCTTGCACACTCATTCTTTAATAATTCTACACATCATTTCATTATTTTTAACGCCTCCTCCATTTTTCTTGCTGTCTCTTTGTTCCCTCTTTCATTCCATTTTCTTGCTTATTCACTTTCCTCTGCATCCATACATTCATTTGTTTCTTTTTTCATTGCGAGCCCATAGAAGTCAGTCCGTCTATGTGTGATCTGAGAAAAACGGAGATCAAATGTGCACCCCGAAATACGGTGGTGTGCGTGAGGCCTAATCAATTCACCCCTTCATATCACATTATTGACAGGCTTTCTCCTCTGTTCTTCCTTATATTGCAGTCATTTCTTCATTCATTTATAAAATAATTCATTCACTTCAGTCATTGGTTCGGATGATATGTGAACATTTACTGAATTCTTCATTTCTTTATTTCCTTTTCTATTTCTTTTCATTCCCTTAGTCAGTTTTTCATTCCGTTTATGAAGTCAGTGTTTCATAACATATTCACTTCATTTTTTTCAGCTCTCCATTCCTCGATTCATTCTCTGTTGACTCATCCATTCATTTATTCATCCATTCATTTGTTCATTCTGTTGATTCACTTTGTTCACTCAGAATTTGTTTCATTTACTAATTGTTTCACTCCTCCTCCTGTGTAATTCAGTCCCTTTATGTTTTCATCTCTTCATTCATTTAGTCTGCTATGTATTCCTCCATTTATTCTTGTGTTCAGTCTTTCATTCAGTCAGTGTTTCATAAGATATTCACTTCATTTCAGGCTTCATTTTTTCATCTCTCCATTCCTCGATTCATTCTCAGTTGACTCATCCATCCATCCTTTCAACCATTCATTTGTTCTATGTATTGATTCACTTTGTTTCATTTACTAATAGTTTTAACCCCGCACTCCTCCTTCTGCGCTGAGTCATTCAGTCACTTTATGTCTTCATTTGTTCATTCACTTGGCCATTCCTCCATTCTTCCATTAATATAGCTCGTTCATTCATACACTGCACTCGAAAACTCTTCAGGCCTGATTACTTTTTTTACATTTTGTAATATTGTGGCCTTTCACTAAAATAAAATTTAAAAAAATCAAATTTTCTTCTGCTGTGGAAGTTGGGTTTATAAAGACGGCCATAGCCAGGACTTTCTGCTGTTTTAAACAGCAGACATCAGGGTCCAATGTCTGTGATCGGCGATAATGCCGATCACAGGCATTTAACCAATCAGATACTTCGGTCAATTGTGACTACAGCATCTGAGGCGGCTTTCCCCGGGAGCCCTGCACTTCCTGGGCCTGAACGGTTCTTCCGAGCAATTATTTAGGGAGACGTAGTTTGTATGTAAAAGCCCTCGTCTCTCTAAAGAAACCAAGACTTTTACTGCTGTAGTTCCTATAGAGCCCTCCAGGTGGCAGGGTTCCGTAAGAACACAGCAAATCTGCCATTAATTGCAATGTAAGGGAGAAGTAGTCTAATAATTGCTTCTTATAGTCCCCTAGGGTGACTTATAAAAAGTGAAAAAAAAAAAAGGTTTTTAAAAATACAAAAATTCAAATAATAAAAAATAAAAAAAAACAAAAAACAAACATTGGTATCACTGCATCCCAAAATGCTGAAACAATATAAACATATGTATCCTGTATGGCGGATACCGTAGTGGAAAAAAGACATAAAAATGGCCGATTCACCTATTTTTTCATGGCTTCACCTCCTTCAAAATTATGAACAAAAAGGGTTCAAAAAGTCAATAAAAACTACAGATCACCTCACTTGGCTCTGTAGATATAACTATACAAAAAGTTATGGGGACAGAATATAGCATATAAAAGAAATTGTTTTTCCCAATTTTTTTTAGTATTAAAACAAAAGAAAAACCATATAAATATTGTATCATTGAAATTAGTGAACGAATCAAAGCCAAATCAATTGACTTTGACCCAAATTTCAGAAAAAATTCAATTTATTGTATTTATTTGCGCATTATGGTAACAAATTTATTTTTCCTGAAATGGCGTAAAAAAAAAAAAAAAGACATACCTCATCCATTTGCTCACGGAGTGGACGTCGCTGCCACCTTGATTGAAGAAGCTGCGCCAAATCTTACGCAGGTTGTTGTGTGATGTCACCACGGAACCCGACCAGTGTGATGACACGATGAGGGGTTCAATGATAGGGGGGCAGCGCAGACGCCATTCCCTGTCATTGCGCCCCCTACTTACAAAGGAATGTGATTCGTGACAAAGTAATTCGTAAAGGATCAAATTTGCTTGTGAAATTAGGAGAAACAAATTTTTCGGAACTTGGCTCATCACTAATTGTTATGCCACTGACCCAGAGAACGAAGGGAATAGGTCCGTTTTACTATATAGGGACCACTATAAAAAAAAAAAAAAAACTATAAAACTATGGCGCCATTGCGTTTTTATGAAAAATCTATGTAACGCCAGAGCTTCTTCAGTGAATTGATGGACCCTAGAAGGACACGCCTTTATATATTGTATTTGGTCGTATTTCTGAATATTTACAATTTTTGCAGTAAATTTCCGCCGGTCACCACCACTTATTAGGGAGGGAGGAATATGGAGTAAATACATGACTGATGGAATCGGTGGAAGAAAACTATAATTTCGTAAAATTACAGAGTTCGCCGTGTCAGATGATGGGGGGGCTGTTTACAGTCCGATACTGCCGAGGAAAGTGCAAGTGATGATAGCATGCGGATAATATATATATATATACTGTGCATAGACACCGGGTCATGGGGGGACGTAGAACAAGGCAGATTACTGATAAATCCACAGGACGGAAGCCCCGTAGGTTAAAGGGGGCGTGTCCCCATCAATACTGGCTCGGTCAATTATATTTCCTGGGTTATTTCACGCAGATTAGAGAGGAAAATGCAAATTACATTAACACCATAGAGCAGAGGTCAGCAACCTCCGGTACTCCAGCTGTTGTGAGGAGCAGAGCAAGAGTGCATGCTGGGAGTTGTAGTTTCCGGAGGTTGCCTACCTCTGACATAGAGGTTATAAGACCCCACAACGGACGCCGAGGTCAGAAATAATACTGAGGGCAAACCGGAACAGAACAGAAACCACACTGGACTACAAGCCCCATCATCTAATGCTGCCAAATGTCATTATAAAATAATCTCCAGGGGCAGTGCTGGTGTATCTAAGCCTGCCATGTGTGATACTGTCTGCAGAGCTAATGTATCTAAGCATATAGTATGTGATACTGTCTGTTCAGTTGGTGTATCTAAACCTAATCATGTATGGTACTGTCTGCTGAGCCTGTGTAAATGTAACATCTGCTAAGAACCTGTATCTAAGCCTATCATGTGTGATGCTGTCCGCTGAGCCATGTATCTAGGCCTGTCTTATGTAATACTCTCCACAGAGCCACTGTATCTAAGCTAATGATGTGTGATACTGACTGTTGTGTTGGCGTATCTAATTCTTTCATGTGTCATACTGCCTGGTTAGCCGCTGTATCTAAACCTTTCATGTGTGATACTCCTTTCAAATCATGCATGTGTGATGCTATCTGTTGAGTTGGTGTATCTAAACCTTTCATGTGCAATAGAGTCTTTCTGGTGTATCTAAGCCTTTCACATCAGTTCTGAAAGAGTTATTTTTGTTACATATACTGCATACTGCAATCCCGTTTTCTACCATTAGGTGGAGCCTTGTAGTATTGTACTATGCATTATGCCCCCATCTGCTTAGAGTCATGTTCCTCCATAACAGCACACCCTGTGGTCAGACTGGGAACTGCAAGTAAAGCGGATCCATGATGTTTACATGATGGTCGTGTATAAACGGTCCCAAATGACAGCATTCCACTGTGTTAATTCACGATCTGTTGCCATCCCGGTATCATCAGGCTATACCCGATCCTTCCACCTCGCAGACACGGTGATTAGCGATTCTACGGCAATGAAATTACACTCTGCGATAAAACCCATTTGTGATGTCACATTTATAAACATTTATAGACACTTTTCTAGGGCAAATATAAACTTTATTGCAAACGCAATTTCAAAATAAAATTACCCTTTAAAATGTGCGGGGCGGGCGGCGAGGTGCGCAGGTTGTTGTGGTGGAAGGGAAAATATTTTCGCGGAGGCATCTGGAAGATGGGATTTTATTGGGAAGATAAAACAGCGTAAAATATTTACAAACCCGTCGCGTAATTATAAAATGAGCATTGTCTGCGGGGAGGGTTTACAGGCGTCGGGACACGGGCTGCTGCCTAAATCCACATAAATGGCGATGAATGTCCTAGAAAAAAAGGAATATCCAATGTAATTACCGATGCAGGATTCATAGCGACGACCGGGGCAATTAAAGGGGCAGCACAGGGTGATCCAGAGAATCCTCTGAATGTGAAATAGACCCTAGTTGTAAGTGACGGCTCCAAAGCCACCTCGGCTGTGGGGTCCATTGCTGTACACTAGGGTTCCACAGATATATCTGTTACAGTGTATCAGTAAAAGTAAAGGCTAGTAGCTGAGATCTGTGTAAAATAAAATGAAATAAAATAAGTCGTACTGATCCCCTGTCGATTCTGTTCTGAGGCTTTCAGTTTCCCCTTCCGGTACCTCATCAGTCTCATTCTGATTATTCCAGTTTCTTTTCCCGTACCCCATCAGTTTTATTGTGAATCTTCCAGTTTCTTTTCTGGTACCCCATCCTTCTTATTGTGATTCTTCCAGTTTCTTTTTCCCGTACCCCATTAGTCTCATTTTGATTCTTCCAGTTTCTTTTCCGGTTCCCCATCAGTCTCATTTTGATTCATCCAGTTTCCTTCTCCAGTAACCCGTCAGTCTCATTATGTTTCTTACAGTTTCTTTTCTGGTACCCCGTCAGTCTCAATGTGATTCTTCCAGTTTCTTTTCCGGTACCCTGTCAGTCTCAATGTGATTCTTCCAGTTTCTTTTCCGGTACCCCGTCAGTCTCATTTTGATTCGTCCAGTTTCCTTCTCCAGTACCCCATCAGTCTCATTCTGTTTCTTCCAGTTTCTTCTCCGGTACCCTGTCAGTCTCATTGTGATTCTTCCAGTTTCTTTACTGGTACCCCATCAGTCTCATTCTCATTCTTCCAGTTTCTTTTTCTGGTAGCTTATCAGTCTCATTCTCATTCTTCCAGTTTCTTTTCCGGTACCCCGTCGGTCTCATTCTCATTCTTCCAGTTTCTTTTTCTGGTAGCTCATCAGTCTCATTCTCATTCTTCCAGTTTCTTTTCCGGTACCCCGTCGGTCTCATTCTGTTTCTTCCAGTTTCTTTTCTGGTACCTCATCAGTCTCATTCTCATTCTTCCAGTTTCTTTTCTGGTACCCCGTCAGTCTCATTCTATTTCTTCCAGTTTCTTTTCTGGTACCCCGTCAGTCTCATTTTGATTCGTCCAGTTTCCTTCTCCATTACCCCATCAGTCTCATTGTGATTCTTCCAGTTTCTTTTCTGGTACCCCGTCAGTCTCATTCTATTTCTTCCAGTTTCTTTTCTGGTACCCCGTCAGTCTCATTCTCATTCTTCCAGTTTCTTTTTCTGGTACCTCATCAGTCTCATTTTGATTCGTCCAGTTTCCCTCTCCTGTACCCCGTCAGTCTCATTGTGATTCTTCCAGTTTCCCTCTCCGGTACCTCATCAGTCTCATTGTGATTCTTCCAGTTTCTTTTCTGGTACCCCCGTCAGTCTCATTTTGATTCGTCCAGTTTCCTTCTCCAGTTTCTTTCTGGTACCCCCGTCAGTCTCATTCTATTTCTTCCAGTTTCTTTTGTGGTACCCCCGTCAGTCTCATTCTCATTCTTCAGTTTCTTTTTCTGGTACCTCATCAGTCTCATTTTGATTCGTCCAGTTTCCCTCTCCTGTACCCCGTCAGTCTCATTGTGATTCTTCCAGTTTCCCTCTCCGGTACCCCATCAGTCTCATTCTGTTTCTTCCAGTTTCTTTTCTGGTACCCCGTCAGTCTCATTTTGATTCGTCCAGTTTCCTTCTCCATTACCCCATCAGTCTCATTGTGATTCTTCCAGTTTCTTTTCTGGTACCCCGTCAGTCTCATTCTATTTCTTCCAGTTTCTTTTCTGGTACCCCGTCAGTCTCATTCTCATTCTTCCAGTTTCTTTTTCTGGTACCTCATCAGTCTCATTTTGATTCGTCCAGTTTCCCTCTCCTGTACCCCGTCAGTCTCATTGTGATTCTTCCAGTTTCCCTCTCCGGTACCTCATCAGTCTCATTGTGATTCTTCCAGTTTCTTTTCTGGTACCCCGTCAGTCTCATTTTGATTCGTCCAGTTTCCTTCTCCAGTTTCTTTTCTGGTACCCCGTCAGTCTCATTCTATTTCTTCCAGTTTCTTTTCTGGTACCCCGTCAGTCTCATTCTCATTCTTCCAGTTTCTTTTTCTGGTACCTCATCAGTCTCATTTTGATTCGTCCAGTTTCCCTCTCCTGTACCCCGTCAGTCTCATTGTGATTCTTCCAGTTTCCCTCTCCGGTACCCCATCAGTCTCATTCTGTTTCTTCCAGTTTCTTTTCTGGTACCCCGTCAGTCTCAATGTGATTCTTCCAGTTTTTTTTCCGGTTTCCCGTCAGTCTCATTTTGATTCTTCCAGTTTCCTTTCTGGCACCCCATCAGTCTCATTCTCATTCTTCCAGTTTCCTTCTCCAGTACCCCATCAGTCTCATTCTCATTCTTCCAGTTTCTTTTTCCGGTAGCTCATCAGTCTCATTCTCATTCTTCCAGTTTCTTTTCCGGTACCCCGTCAGTCTCATTCTGTTTCTTCCAGTTTCTTTTCTGGTACCCCGTCAGTCTCATTCTCATTCTTCCAGTTTCCCTCTCCAGTACCCCATCAGTCTCATTGTGATTCTTCCAGATTCTTTTCTGGTACCCCGTCAGTCTCATTGTGATTCTTCCAGTTTCTTTTTTGGTACCCCGTCAGTCTCATTCTCATTCTTCCAGTTTCCCCCTCCAGTACCCCATCAGTCTCATTGTGATTCTTCCAGTTTATTTTCTGGTACCCCGTCAGTCTCATTCTCATTCTTCCAGTTTCTTTTTCCGGTACCTCATCAGTCTCATTCTCATTCTTCCAGTTTCCCTCTCCGGTACCCCACTGGTCTTGTTCTGATGACGCCGATATCCCACCAGTCTCTACTTCCTTGTCTCTCTTAACACACAGGAAGTGACCACTGAGCAGTGGTGCCTGTGATCACCCAGTGATTGGCTGAGTGGTCATTTCCTGTGTGTCGAGAGAGACCAGGAATGACTTTAGACTGGGACTGGAACGGTAATGGGAGCAGCAGGGAATCGGTCAGGTGAATATGGCATATTTTATTATTTTAACTCAGCGGTTTGCTGAGGTAAATAAGCAGACAGACCTACCCTTTAAAGAATGGACAAGCCCTTTTAGATATATCACTATCTGTACTTAAATACACAACATCAGTATCACACTGTCCTGTCAAATTATTGCATAATGGGGGTTGTGGTGCCGCATGGTTCTCCAAAACTCAAACTACTGCAAACTTACATATAGTGATGTGCTTTCACTGTAAAATGAGTTTATATAATGAAATTCAATATTTTTCCGTAACGGGGATTGTATCCCACATGATCGGCTTAGATACACCGGCTCAGCAACACAACTTATCTTAACATGTCAGCTTATGTGTGTAATGCTTTAGAATCAGCCCGTTGTTGCTCGCAGTTACCTCCGCGAATCTTACTGTGTGAGGCTCTTCCTTAATTGGTTGGAGGCTGAGGAGATAGATGGGGAATACTCGCTAATTACACTCGGATATTATTTTGTGTGTATACAAATAGACGCCAATGATAACCGTTCAATGCCAGGGACTCGGAGCTGAGCAGATTACAGACCAGTTTAACCTGCAATTAAGAAAGAAATCATAGCTCGGAGGAGTTTATCCAGAAAGTCTCAAGAAACAGAGGCGTAGACCCCGACGAGCGTGCACCATGACCTGCAAAGTGTAAGGGAAGACTCTAGAAAAAGGAGCACAATATTTTAGTATCCTTTGTATTAGAGCACATAAAGGATGTCCTGATGTAAGTACAGCCTATGAAGGGGCCCCTGAGGTTCCCATTGGGGGCCCAGAAGTCACTCTAGCAGGCTAGTTATGGTACCCTCTCTTCCAGTGGTGCTAAGATGGGCTTAGATGCTCAACCCAGAAGTCTTTCAAGGAATATATCAACTCAAGTGGGAACCTAGGGAAAAAAAAATATTTCAGACTAAATTCAGACTTCCCAGGTGGTCTAGAGTAGTAAAAGGGTAAATGCCTGCTTCTCTGATGATCGTTGGTGGTTATGTACAGTAGGTTGGTGAAGGGATCATTGTCTGCTTTTGTGGTGATCTTAGGAAGGAGTGGCGTTGACGCTACCATCCCTGATGGTCTAGGGTAGCGCCAGGGATAATTCCAGCTTCGTTGATGGTCTAGGGTTGTAAGAGTTATGGCCTGACCTGGTTGTCTAGGTCACAGGACAGGTTACTATGTGTTTATTTTGTGGCCTAGGCTATTGGAGAGGTTCATGAATGCATTGTTGCTGGAATACATTGTTGTGGGGGTTCATGTCTTCTTCCCTGGTCAGCTGTGGCAAAAGGAGAACGTTCATGCAATCATCCCTGGTGGTCTAGAATAGTGGAGGAGTTAATGCCTGATTCCCTGGTGGTGTAGGGTGAGGGATTAATGTCTGCTTCTCTGGTGGCCAAGGGCAGTGCTCCTCAAGCTGTGAGATGGTCCTCACTCGTGAGATTTTCCCCAGCTATTAGTAAAGTATGTATCTGGCTGCTGTGATCTTTGGTTTAGACATGGCTATTCTACCAATTTTAATGTTCCCTGGTGGTCTAGGGGTTCAGATCTTGTGTCCAGCGGTTTTCTTATGTCTCCAGGCTCCAGCTTGTCCAACTGTATCTTACCTACATTACATTGAAGAGGAACATGATGTGGTTTATGAACGCACACAAGACGAGATGCCCTGGTCTAAGTTATTAATTGAGTTAATGGCCATTTTCCTGGTGGAATAGGTTAGTCAAGAAATTAATACCTACTATACTGGTGGTCTAGAGTAATAGAAGCTCTAATATGGGCTTCCCTGGCGATCCAGGTGTTAATACCTAATGTCCAGTGGTTCCCTCACCTCCCCAGGATCCTGAGTGTCCTGCCTTCTTTACAGTAAGGGGGATATGTTGTGCTTTATTGAGTGCACACTCCTTTTAGACCAGGAGCCATGATCCAGGTTAATAATAGGGTAAAAGACAATTTACCTGGTTATCTAGGGTAGTCCAGGAATTAATAACTGCTGTCCTGGTAGTCTAGAGTAATGGAAGAGTTCAGAGCTCCTGAGTGTTTTGCCTTCCTTACAGTAAGGGGGATATGTTGTGCTTTATGAGTAGACACACCCTTTAGACCAGAAGTCTGATCTACGTTAATAATAAAGTAAATAATAAAGTAAAAGCCCATTTCCCTGGTGGTCTAGGGTAGTGTGGGGGCATGTAGAGAAGAAGCCCTGTCCTAGATTAATGATAGAGTTTATACCCTGGTGGTCTAAGGTAGTCAAGGAATTTATACTTGTTGTCCTGGTGGTCTAGGGTAACAGAGAAGTTACTATAGACCTTCCTGGTGGTCTTGAGGTTCATTTCCAGTGGTTTCTTCACCTCCCAGAGCTCCTGAGTGTTTTGCCTTCCTTACAGTAAAGGGGATATGTTGTGCTTTATGAGTAGACACACCCTTTAGACCAGAAGTCTGATCTACATTAATAATAAAGTAAAAGCCTATTTCCCTGGTGGTCTAGGGTAGTGTAGGAATTAATAACTGCTCTCCTGGTAGTCTAGAGTAATGGAAGACAACATTTGCTTCACAGGTGATCTAGGGCTTAATATCCAGCGTCCAGTAGTTTCCTCACCTCCCCTGGCTCCTGTCTGCCATTTTTCCCTTATAGTATGGGGGCATGTAGACAAATAAGAAGCCCTGTCCTAGGTTAATGACACAGTTCATACCCTGGTGGTCTAGGGTAGTCAAGGAATTGCTGCTATCTGTTGTCCTAGTGGTCTAGGGTAATGGAAGAGTTATTATAGACCTCCCTGGTGGTCTGGAGGTTAATTTCAGGTGTCCAGTGGTTTCTTCACCTCCCGGGGCTCCAAACGTCTTGCGTTTCTTACAATAAGGGGGACATGTGGTGCTTTATGAGTGTGCTCAACTTTTAGACCAGAACCAGACCATGATCTAGGTTAATAATAGGGTAAATACCCATTTCCCTGGTGGTCTAGGGTAGTCTAGGAATTAATAACAGATGTCCTTGTAGTCTAGAGCAGGGGTAGGGAACCTCCGGCTCTCCAGCTGTTGTGAAACTACAACTCCCAGCAAGCATACTCGCTCTGCTCTTCTAAGAACTCTCATAGAAATGAATGAAGCATGCTGGGAATTGTAGTTTCACAACAGCTGGAGAGCCGGAGGTTCCCTACCCCTGGTCTAGAGTAATGGAAGACATATTTGCTTCCCTGGTGATCTAGGGCTTAATAACCAGCTTTCAGTAGTTTCCTCACCTCCCCTGGAATAATATTTGCATCCCTGGTGATCTGAGGCTTAATATCCAGCATCCAGTAGTTTCCTCACCTCCCCTGGCTCCTTTTTTCCTTTTTCCCTTATAGTATGATGGCATGTAGACAGATAAAAAGCCCTGTCCTAGGTGTATGATAGAGTTTATACCCTGGTGGTCTAGGGTAGTCAAGGAATTGCTGCTACCTGTTGTCCTAGTGGTCTAGGGTAATGGAAGAGTTACTATAGACCTCCCTAGTGGTCTGGAGGTTAATTTCCAGTGGTTTCCTCACCTCCCTGGGATCCTGTCTGTCTTGCCTTCCTTACAGTAAGGGGGATATGTTGTGCTTTTTGAGTAGGCACAGTTTTTAGACCAGAAGTTATTATCTAGGTTAATAATAAAGTAAAAGCCAATTTTCCTGGTGGTCTAGGGTAGTCTAGGAATTAATAACTGTTGTCCTGGTAGTCTAGAGTAATGGAAGACAAGATTTGCTTCCCTGGTGATCTAGGGCTTAATAACCAGCTTCCAGTAGTTTCCTCACCTCCCCTGGCTCCTTTTTTCCTTTTTCCCTTATAGTATGGGACATGAAGACAGCTGAATGATGGAGTTTATACCCTGGTGGTCTAGGGTAGTCAAGGAATTGCTACCTGTTGTCCTAGAGGTCTAGGGTAATGGAAGAGTTATTATAGATCTCCCTGGTGGTCTGGAGGTTCATTTCAGGTGGTTTCTTCACCTCCCGGGGCTCCGGAACGTCCTGCCTTTCTTACAATAAGGGGGACACGTTGTTCTTAATGAGTGCACACACTTTTTTGCAAGATTTCTTCTTGGTAACAGTTCGGTCTTATACAGTAGTTAGAAAAATATGATAAAGATAATTACTTGAGAAAAACAGATGAACCTTTTCCAATAACCAGTTATTTTATTTGTGTTATAAAAAAAAATCAAATAAAAATCAAATAAAAAAGAAAACCCTTTCTAAGCGCTAACGACGCGCCCAGCCTTTGCTTCTCCGTAAATTAACGAGCCTGGCTTCCATTTACAGTTGATAATGACAGCGTCGCCTAAATGGATACACTTTGGTGAGATGTGAAACGCGTAAACACAGCCGTCCACTGCGAAAAATGCTTTCGGCAAACTAATTACGAGACTGTCTTTCGTGCAAAAAAAAAAAAAAACAATCATTTATACTTCTGTTTTATTTCACGTACAAAATGTTCTTAATTTCAAAGCTCTACCCTACGGGGCTAATGATGGAGGGGCGTGAATACTAAAGCAGAAAAGACAAAGAGCGCGCCGTTATTAAACGTGGTAAAACTACTCTGCGCGCCCAAATTTACTGATGGCGGATGGGAGGTTGTAGACATGTAAAAACAGGAGGCAAATGGGCCGCTGCCGAGAGCTTTGTGCCAATGTCACTGATTTCTATAACAGGTACATTTTAGAAAACTGCATTTAAAGGGGGCGGGAAAAGTTAAGAAACCTTTATAGTACCGGAAGATAAAACGGCACGGCCGTCCTTGGTGAAATGCGAAAATCATATTCCTGTTTCCAGTTTTCAGAGGCTGAAGTTTCAGAAAAACGTCCCGTGTGTATCCCTATGATAAAACTTCTTGTCAAGCTTCTATGGCAGACAAGTCTTATGTTATGGCGTCTAGGAAGAGTAAGGAAATGAGATGTGATTGGCTTCTCTACTGTCTAACCTCTGATACATCCTATGGGCCCATTCACATGTTCAGGATCCTAAGGAATTCCACACTGAAATCCTCATCATGTCCACTTACATATACTCCGCCCCCTAAGTATGTGAGTGGAGATTTTGTAATACATGTAAAGGTGTTGTTCCACTAAAAGTATTGGATCGACGGAGGTCTGAATACTAGGACCTCCTACGATGCCGAGAATGGAGGAAAATCCATGATGTGTGAATGTACCCTGGGGCGTAGGGTTTATATTATTGAGTATTGAGTTCTTCTCCTATGTGAATCAGAAATCCTTAAAGGGATGGTCCATAATTTCCATCCTAAATCAGGACACTTGTTCTCTATTGGCTGTGACTCCCATGGATACAAAAATTGTAAAAAAATAAATAAACGCTAAAAAAAAAAAGACCCACAGGACACCCATAAAGGATTGTTAGTAGCTTGTATCAGAACCACCTAGGAGGGTTTCATTGGAAACTTTTATGTAGAAAAAGTTTATATTCCCTATGTATTGGGTTGTCAGATGTGCCATTTCTGGTGTGTCCTCAGCTCATACCACCAAGGTGGACTAACCAAAAAAGTGACCTTATCATCACATAATTTGTCCTTCAGGTTGTCCATGATGAACTTCATTGGTCCTTTTGTGGTTGGTCCTCATCATTATAACAAAATTTTGGCCTATTGGTGGATTCTCTTCTTTAATTATGGGCCAGACTAACACTGTGACTACCAGACTGTGGCTTATGAAGTCAACACTCTTGGACCACTCCAGTTCAGATGGTGTTTCAGTTCCACTATCATCTCCAAAAGGGTGTTCTGTAGATCCCGCCATCATCAACAAAAAAGTGTCCTGTAGGTCCCATCACCATCTCCAAAAGGGTGTTCTGTGGGTCCCATTACCATCTCCAAAGGGGAGATCTCGCCATCATCTCCAAGAGAGTGTTCTTTGATTCCCACTACCATCTCCAAAAGGGGGTTCTGTAGGTCCCATTACCATCTCCAAAGGGGAGATCTCGCCATCATCTCCAAAAGAGAGTGTTCTCTGAGTCCCACCACCTTCTCCAAAAGGGTGTTCTGTGGGTCCCATTACCATCTCCAAAGGGGAGATCTCGCCATAATCTCCAAGAGAGTGTTCTTTGATTCCCACTACCATCTCCAAAAGGGGGTTCTGTGGGTCTCATCACTATCTCCAAAAGGGAGATCCCGCCACCATCTCCAAAAGAGTGTTCTCTGAGTCCCACCACCATCTCCAAAAGGAGGTTCTGTGGGTCCCATCACCATCTCCAAAATGGGGTTTGGTGGATTCCACCACCATCTCCAAAATTGGATCTGTGTTCCTTCAGCTCTTGAGCTCTCCTCTGGCAGTGTTTGAATGTTCTTAACATTATGTCTACCCAAGACGTACTTACAAGTACTTACCTTCCATCAACGTCTGGAGAAGTCTTGAAGTGTCCTCCAGAAGTGCAGCCTGGACTATGTCATACCATCGTATTTTAATAACTGAGCCGGTGGACTAATAACCGAGCCACGTAATAAAAAGGCGGAGGATGGATCCGCTAACTGGAAGATCTAAGAGCTGAAGGACCACAGAGGTCATCGTGAACACGCTTGGACATTGTAGCATTTTGTTCATTATTGGTTTGGTAATTATCTGCACTTATCCAGCGTTAAGACCAGGACTGCAGGAAATGTTTTATAATTAGTGACCGTTCAGATATAAATGAACAGACAGAGCAGATACTGTACGGTATTACATGTTCTGTAAAATATAACGATCTTAAAGAGCAGGACCAAACCCATTAATCCAGACGTTCTGCCTCATACCTGAAAATTGGTGGAGGTGTTCCTGAAGAAAAACGTATATATTTTACATACCTTTTATTCTTTATGCAAATTAGGGCTTCAGTGCACCAATAGACGGGGCCAAGTCATTCAGTGCACCCCAGCTCTTTAGCTTTCAAATGCAGGCTTTGCTCCTTGGTGCATAAAGTTTTTCTTTCTCAGGAGAACCGCAGCCAATATTTACAAGACAGCTATCATTTTAATAGGCAGGGTCAACCCTAACAGAGTGCATGCCTGGTTTAAAAGGGTGGATCCTGCTGACAGGTGCTCTGTAAAGACATTCTGTCAACTCTCCTGACATGTCTATGTTAGCCAATCTATTCTGCATTATTTTCTTAGAAATCACCATTGTGCTGATCCTCTACGATTCCTCCTGGGTGTTACCAATTGGGGAGGGGGAGAGTGTCAACACAAAATCTGCACCGATTGGGCTGTCCCAATGTACAGGGACACACCCCTAACTGGTAACAGAGAGAAATAGGAATATTAAAGGGATAGCCTGATAAAGACAATTCCTTTCACTATGCCCTCATAGAGGGGGGTGGGGCTCCACAGCTAAGGACCGCCCTCAAAGAGCCAAAACAAAGAACAATTTGCAGATAGTGGCTTCCTCCCTTGAAGGCCATGTTCAGCCATTCATGTAATACTACAATGTCTGGTCTGATGTAGCGTCCTCTAACAAAAACAGCTGATGGAAAGGCCACTAAGGCCGGACTGTAGGTCTACCTTCCCCAATTCGGAGATCCTATCCTGCTAAGAAGAGGTACTCAACTATCTCCGTAAATTCCATAGTATCCACATGGCACGCTCATCCAATGCCATGCTCATATGTGACTGAAATAGGGGGTCTGGTGCGCTACGGGTAGTGTGAGAGCCCCCAAGAACCTTAAAAGGGTTGTCCCAGAATATCGACCAATCACTTATCCACGTGACAGAAGGTCATGATCTGTGGGATCTCCTGCAGTCATTAGGACAGGGGTCAGGTAACCCCACCCCCCATGAATAGCGCAAGCGCAGAACATGCGCTATCCAGTTTCTATGGGATTGAGCAGAGGGCTAGTGTGCATGCTCGACCAGCAATCATTTCAAATAGGGCAGTGACATATGACCTCTATTCTCCTGAGCAGTGGGGACCCCTACAATCATTATAATGGGGGTCCCATGTCCCGGCCTTGAATCGAGCTGGAGTTTAACATGCACACTACCACTCCATTCAATTCCTATAGGACTGTACTTAGCACTCCTACATATTTTGAGTATAGTGGCGCTCCACTGGACCTCTGTTCTCCTCTACAGTGGGGGTCTTAACAGTCGGACCACCACCGATCAGATATCACCTATCCTGTAGATAGGTTATAAGTCGTCCTTCCATGACAACCCCTTTTACGTGGCTCTGCCCATAGCAATCGACTAATCACCGCACCAACTTCTATATAAGCTGAGCTCATCACTGGGATAGTGAATTTTTCAAAAATTCCCTCATTTCCTTGTTCAAATCTCTCCTTTTATTTTCTATAAATTTAGACAAATTATAAACAAAATATTTATCGGAAATCAGAAAAAAAAAAAAAAAACGCCCCGTATATTAACCTCATTGTGCCAACACCCTGCGCGATGAGCCGAGCATCCGCAACTCCCACACCGGTCACCGGATTTTATTTTTTCCAATGAAATTTATTTCCCGATAAAGCGATAGAATGTTTCAATAAACACAATGTAACAAACAGAATGCTGGAGCCCTAACGGCGCAGTGTGGAATTTACCCAACCGCGCGGCTGCCACGGCTGCCAAGTTGTGCTGCGAGCGTGGCAGGCTGTAACCCCCGGCACATTATTTTTTTAGGATGCTGTGTTTAAAATTAACTTGTTGGCCCATTAAAATAAATGGAGTCCAGTTCCTATTCATTTCAACGGTTGATAAATCAGCAAAGACAAAACACACATTAATATCTTGGCAGTGGCAGCTCATTTTGCGGCGCTGAGACAAATAGTGTGCGAGGTTGAGGCTCGGCTCGGTGGCAGGGTGCAGATGCGTTGTCAGCTTGTATCAAATGCGGCCCGCTTTTTGCACCCAAATATAGAGTAATTGGCATGAGGAGTCTGAAGGCTCTTAAAGGGCAAATCAATGTGAACCTCGGGCTGATTAGATATGAAGCAACGTCACAAATCATTAACGGATCTGCACGTAAAATGTTTAGATTGTGACAAATATGCGAGACAGCGACTTCTGCTCCGTGCTGGGGGATCTATAGAGAGTTTTCATTGCTACTCTATTAATAATCTGTCATACGGTGCATAATAAATGTGCAAAACCTTTAGAACCCTATGCTAATCTGGATGTATAAATATAGCCTGGATACAAGGTCCTGAGGGGAAGGATTAAGGTGCTGGATGTCTCCAAGATGAGAGCCCCTTTAATATGGCACCCATCGAAGTCTATGGGGTCCTGCTGTACATCTGTATGTCTTCAGCGTCCAAAGCAAAGTTATGATCTAACCAGCAAGGCAATGTCTGGACTACAGCTAGCTGACGTCATATGATAATAAGCCAGTGACTGACTGTGTCACTTGCTACATATCTAGGGACAGATAAATATCACATGTACAGTGTGCAGCCTCAGATGACGAAACGTGTCAATTTATACTGGTTTTACCAGTTGTCACACCCCTCACCTGGTCAGGTGGTGACGTACGGTATTGCTCCCAGTCGGTTGCAGAGACAGGAAGCTGCATCCACATTTTAAAGGCCACTTGTCTGGAGTCTGATAGTAAATAATGGGTTTGGTTTGGGGTCTGATTATATTTGGGGACTATGGTCTGGTCTGTGGCCTCCTATTAAAGGGGTCGCCTCACAAAATAAATTCTAAAGTTTTTAAACCAGCACCTGGATCTGAATACTTTTGTAATTGCATGTAATTAAAAATGTTGCATAGCCACTGAGTTATTCAGTAAAACGTATTGGCACATATAGAGCCCCAGTATATCTAAGTGCCCCCACATAGTGCCCTAGTGCCCCTCCTAGTGCCCCAGTATATCTAAGTGCCCCCACATAGTGCCCCAGTATATCTAAGTGCCCCCTCCTAGTGCCCCAGTATATCTAAGTGCCCCCACATAGCGCCCTAGTGTATCTAAGTGCCCCCACATAGTGCCCCAGTATATCTAAGTGTCCCCACATAGTGCCCCAGTATATCTAAGTGTCCCCACATAGTGCCCCAGTATATCTAAGTGCCCCCACATAGTGCCCCAGTATATCTAGGTGCCCCCTCCTAGTGCCCCAGTATATCTAGGTGCCCCCACATAGTGCCCCAGTATATCTAGGTGCCCCCTCCTAGTGCCCCAGTATATCTAAGTGTCCCCACATAGTGCCCCAGTATATCTAAATGCCCCCACCTAGTGCCCTAGTACCCTCCATATTGCTCCAGTTATCTAAGTGCCTTCCACAGTGCCCCAGTATATCTAAGAGCCCCCATAGTGCCCAAGTATATCTAAGTCCCCCCACATAATGCTCCAGTATATATAAGTTCCTCCACATAATGCCCCAGTATATCTACCGTAAATGCCCCCACATAGCGCCTTAGTGCCCTTAATTTTGCCTCATAGTGCCCTTAGTATATATAAGTGCTCCACATAGTGCCCCAGTATATCTAAGATCCCCCACATAGTGCCTTAGTGCCCTTAATTTTGCCTCATAGTGTCCCTGTCTATATAAGTGACCCCACATAGTGCCCTTAGTATATATAAGTGCCCCCACATAGTGCCCCTGTCTATATAAGTGACCCCACATAGTGCCCCAGTATATCTAAGTGACCCCACATAGTGCCCCAGTATATCTAAGTGCCCCCTCATAGTGCCCCAGTATATCTAAGTGCCCCCACATAGTGCCCCAGTATATCTAAGTGCCCCCTCATAGTGCCCCAGTATATCTAAGTGTCCCCACATAGTGCCCCGGTATATCTAAGTGCCCCCACATAGTGCCCCAGTATATCTAAGTGACCCCACATAGTGCCCCAATATATCTAAGTGCCCCCACATAGTGCCCCAGTATATCTAAGTGTCCCCACATAGTGCCCCGGTATATCTAAGTGCCCCCACATAGTGCCCCAGTATATCTAAGTGACCCCACATAGTGCCCCAATATATCTAACTGCCCCCTAAGTGCCCTAATACATATATATAATGCCGCCTCCCCTAATCTTGGTAGTTCAGAGAGATCCTTTTCCACTTGCAGATGTGGGAAGATTCACTCCACACTGGAGGCAGCAGGACCTGACACTTCCAGCGTGATCATGTGATCTCACAACACTGGGAATGTAAGGTCCTGCTTCCCTCAGTACAGAGAGAGTGTTCCCTCACATACAAGTGAATTAAGTATTTTAACCCCTGAAAGTCTCTCTTTTAACATAGTGTAGCCATTTTTAACAGCCAACAGATGCATTCCTGTCTAAATAGCCGCCGATAATGGGTCCATGGATCTCAATGGGGTCCGTCTGGCCGTAAAAGCGACCTAAAATAGGACCTCCTGTTTTGTTTCAGCCGCTATTCCCCGGCCGTTAAAAAAATAGCCCCATAGACTTTAATCGGTTCTGAAAGTGGCCAATAGAAAAAGCAGCCGTCACGCCGCCGTTTTTCGCCGTTGTGTGAATGTACCCTTAGAGTCACTTTAACCTCTCCTCCTACCGGTGCCAAGAAAACGGGAAGAAAGATGTTTTTTGTTTACAGTGTCATTAAAGATTTATGAAAACATTGTGTTTCTTATGCGGAGCCAAGTTTGGATTGCTACAATTAATATCCGCTATTTACATATTTATCCATCTTAATCTTCCCGCCGCTTTATAAATACTGCAGGAACTCTGTCAATATTACAGGACGTGTTCAGCCTAATCCCAGCAAATGTGAGCCGCGCCGAGGAATCACTCACCGCTGCTTAGTACAAATAGGCCCTGATTTAATCTTGTCGGGGCTTTGACTCTCGAGTGTAGAATATGAAAGGGATGAGTCTGCAGGTAGGATGAAGTGCGCATAAATGTTCTGCGCTAAAATAACGGGAGGGTGTTTTTATGAATTACATTATTTATTCATTGGGTAGGAGCTTATTGCATTTTTTGCAATTTTTTGTGATACAGATGAACACAAAATGTAAAAAATATACATAAAACACAATAAAATATATATAAAAAATGAATGGAAACGAAATGTAACAAATAGAAACATAAAATGTTACCTGCCGATTGTCACTTGTCCATGTTACTCCTGGATTTATTTTCTTTCTTTATGTTAAAGTGAAAAATATCTTTTAACCCCTTAGGATACAGTAAGTATCCTTTTTTTTTTAATTCTTTTTATTTCTTATTACTTTCCAAGGCAATTTTAAAAAAAAAATAATGTATTGTATAATGTATTGAAAAACTTTTGAAAACATTATTTGTGGGGTGGAATGAAAAAAATAAGGATGTAATTCGGCCATTTTTTTTGTTAATCTCCTGCTCTCGCTCTAGTGGTGGCTGTATATATCTGTATGTAGTAATCTCCTGAGCTCCCTCTAGTGGTGGCTGTATATATCTGTATGTAGTAATCTCCTGAGCTCCCTCTAGTGGTGGCTGTATATATCTGTATGTAGTAATCTCCTGAGCTCCCTCTAGTGGTGGCTGTATATATCTGTATGTAGTAATCTCCTGAGCTCCCTCTAGTGGTGGCAGTATATATCTGTATGTAGTAATCTACTGAGCTCCTCTAGTGGTGACTGTATATATCTGTATGTAGTAATCTTCTGAGCTCCCTCTAGTGGTGGCTGTATATATCTGTATGTAGTAATCTCCTGAGCTCCCTCTAGTGGTGGCTGTATATATCTGTATGTAGTAACCTCCTGAGCTCCCTCTACTGGTGGCTGTATATATCTGTATGTAGTAATCTCCTGAGCTCCTTCTAGTGGTGGCTGTATATATCTGTATGTAGTAATCTCCTGAGCTCCCTCTAGTGGTGGCTGTATATATCTGTATGTAGTAATCTCCTGAGCTCCCTCTAGTGGTGGCTGTATATATCTGTATGTAGTAATCTCCTGAGCTCCCCCTAGTGGTGGCTGCATATATCATTATGTAGTAATCTCCTGAGCTCCCTCTAGTGGTGGCTGTATATATCTGTATGTAGAAATCTCCTGAGCTCCCTCTAGTGGTGGCTGTATATATCTGTATGCAGTAATCTCCTGAGCTCCCTCTAGTGGTGACTGTATATATCTGTATGTAGTAATCTCCTGAGCTCCCTCTAGGGTGGCTGTATATATCTGTATGTAGAAATCTCCTGAGCTCCCTCTAGTGGTGGCTGTATATATCTGTATGCAGTAATCTCCTGAGCTCCCTCTAGTGGTGACTGTATATATCTGTATGTAGTAATCTCCTGAGCTCCCTCTAGTGGTGGCTGTATATATCTGTATGTAGTAATCTCCTTAGCTCCCTCTACTGGTGGCTGTATATATCTGTATGTAGTAATCTCCTGAGCTCCCTCTAGTGGTGGCTGTATATATCTGTATGTAGTAATCTCCTGAGCTCCCTCTAGTGGTGGCTGTATATATTTGTAAGCAGTAATCTCCTTAGCTCCCTCTACTGGTGGCTGTATATATCTGTATGTAGTAATCTCCTGAGCTCCCTCTAGTGGTGGCTGTATATATCTGTATGTAGTAATCTCCTGAGCTCCCTCTAGTGGTGGCTGTATATATCTGTATGTAGTAATCTCCTGAGCTCCCTCTAGTGGTGGCTATATATATCTGTATGTAGTAATCTCCTGAGCTCCTCTAGTGGTGACTGTATATATCTGTATGTAGTAATCTTCTGAGCTCCCTCTAGTGGTGGCTGTATATATCTGTATGTAGTTATCTCCTGACCTCCCTCTAGTGGTGGCTGTATATATCTGTATGTAGTAATCTCCTGAGCTCCCTCTAGTGGTGGCTGTATATATCTGTATGTAGTAATCTCCTGAGCTTCCTCTAGTGGTGGCTGTATATATCTGTATGTAGTAATCTCCTGAGCTCCCTCTAGTGGTGGCTGTATATATCTGTATATAGTAATCTCCTGAGCTCCCTCTAGTGGTGACTGTATATATCTGTATGTAGTAATCTCCTGAGCTTCCTCTAGTGGTGGCTGTATATATCTGTATGTAGTAATCTCCTGAGCTCCCTCTAGTGGTGGCTGTATATATCTGTATATAGTAATCTCTTGAGCTCCCTCTAGTAGTGGCTGTATATATCTGTATGTAGTAATCTCCTGAGCTCCCTCTAGTGGTGACTGTATATATCTGTATGTAGTAATCTCCTGAGCTCCCTCTAGTGGTGGGTGTATATATCTGTATGCAGTAATCTCCTGAGCTCCCTCTAGTGGTGGCTGTATATATCTGTATGTAGTGATCTCCTGAGCTCCCTCTAGTGGTGACTGTATATATCTGTATGCAGTAATCTCCTGAGCTCCCTCTAGTGGTGGCTGTATATATCTGTATGTAGTAATCTCCTGAGCTCCCTCTACTGGTGGCTGTATATATCTGTATGTAGTAATCTCCTGAGCTCCTTCTAGTGGTGGCTGTATATATCTGTATGTAGTAATCTCCTGAGCTCCCTCTAGTGGTGGCTGTATATATCTGTATGTAGTAATCTCCTGAGCTCCCTCTAGTGGTGGCTGTATATATCTGTATGTAGTAATCTCCTGAGCTCCCCTAGTGGTGGCTGTATATATCATTATGTAGTAATCTCCTGAGCTCCCTCTAGTGGTGGCTGTATATATCTGTATGTAGTAATCTCCTGAGCTCCCTCTAGTGGTGGCTGTATATATCTGTATGCAGTAATCTCCTGAGCTCCCTCTAGAGGTGGCTGTATATATCTGTATGTAGTAATCTCCTGAGCTCCCTCTAGTGGTGGCTGTATATATCTGTATGTAGTAATCTCCTGAGCTCCCTCTAGTGGTGGCTGTATATATTTGTAAGCAGTAATCTCCTTAGCTCCCTCTACTGGTGGCTGTATATATCTGTATGTAGTAATCTCCTGAGCTCCCTCTAGTGGTGGCTGTATATATCTGTATGTAGTAATCTCCTGAGCTCCCTCTAGTGGTGGCTGTATATATCTGTATGTAGTAATCTCCTGAGCTCCTCTAGTGGTGACTGTATATATCTGTATGTAGTAATCTTCTGAGCTCCTCTAGTGGTGGCTGTATATATCTGTATGTAGTTATCTCCTGACCTCCCTCTAGTGGTGGCTGTATATATCTGTATGTAGTAATCTCCTGAGCTCCCTCTAGTGGTGGCTGTATATATCTGTATGTAGTAATCTCCTGAGCTTCCTCTAGTGGTGGCTGTATATATCTGTATGTAGTAATCTCCTGAGCTCCCTCTAGTGGTGGCTGTATATATCTGTATATAGTAATCTCCTGAGCTCCCTCTAGTGGTGGCTGTATATATCTGTATGTAGTAATCTCCTGAGCTTCCTCTAGTGGTGGCTGTATATATCTGTATGTAGTAATCTCCTGAGCTCCCTCTAGTGGTGGCTGTATATATCTGTATATAGTAATCTCTTGAGCTCCCTCTAGTAGTGGCTGTATATATCTGTATGTAGTAATCTCCTGAGCTCCCTCTAGTGGTGACTGTATATATCTGTATGTAGTAATCTCCTGAGCTCCCTCTAGTGGTGGGTGTATATATCTGTATGCAGTAATCTCCTGAGCTCCCTCTAGTGGTGGCTGTATATATCTGTATGTAGTGATCTCCTGAGCTCCCTCTAGTGGTGACTGTATATATCTGTATGCAGTAATCTCCTGAGCTCCCTCTAGTGGTGGCTGTATATATCTGTATGTAGTAATCTCCTGAGCTCCCTCTAGTGGTGGCTGTATATATCTGTATGCAGTAAACTCCTGAGCTCCCTCTAGTGGTGACTGTATATATCTGTATGTAGTAATCTCCTGAGCTCCCTCTAGTGGTGACTGTATATATCTGCATGCAGTAATCTCCTGAGCTCCCTCTAGTGGTGGCTGTATATATCTGTATGTAGTAATCTCCTGAGCTCCCTCTAGTGGTGGCTGTATATATCTGTATGTAGTAATCTCCTGAGCTCCCTCTAGTGGTGGCTGTGTATATCTTTGTACAGTAGGCCCCTAATATCCCTTTAATGGTTGTGGCAGTCAGAAAGAATGATATCATGCATGTCTATGTCTATGTGGGAAATTTGGAACATTGTATTATAAAAAAAACAAAACAAAAGATCCTGCTTCTATAAAGATGTATGAATAAATTAAAGTTTACATAAGAAATGGTGTTCATGTGATTACAATTCTCAATAAATACATTTAAAATATACAAAGAAAAGAAAAATCCACAGAAGCATCAGAGTGGCTTCAGTGTCACCGCAGATTTTTTACTGAATATTTCCTTGACTGAATGTTCTACAGGTTGTGGTCTGCGACCACCTGTCCGGCGACCACTTACCACGCTGCAGGTCGCCTACGACCTTCACCTATCGTCCCATCAAACTGTCAGTGCACTAAATCCAGGATGAAAAGGAGGAATCAGCCGGCTGGTAAAAATCAAGTTAACCATTAAATCAATCAAGGCCGAGCTCATAAAGCCGCCATTTATGTGTAAAGGATAATGACACGTTCAGGACTAAGATAAAGAGCCGAGCTGACAGCACTAAAGAGGCGCACGCCTCGTTCCTCCCGCCGAGAAGGTGAGACGCTATTGATTGCAGATGGGAGTTTTATGATAAAAAGCTGGTGAAAGATTCACGACAGAGCAGATGGACGGCGGGCCTCACCTGATTGACGCAGATTATTAAGTGGTCTCATGGCGGTGTCATTGCCGGTGAGATGTTAAGGATCTTTAAGCGCAATCACTGACTTATAGATCATTATAGAATATGAGCTTTAGAAAGACATAATAGAATATATGTATTTATAACATGTACAGATAGATGAGCTATAGATAGATAAATAGATGATAGATTATAGAAATAAAATAGATAGATATTAGATAGATAGATAGATAGATAGATAGATAGATAGATAGATATGAGATAGATAGATAGATAGATAGATAGATATGAGATAGATAGATAGGAGATAGATAGATATGAGATAGATAGGAGATAGATAGATAGATATTAGATAGATATGAGATAGATAGATAGATAGATAGATAGATAGATAGATAGATAGATAGATAGATAGAAATGAGATGGATAGATAGATATTAGATAGATATGAGATAGACCCGCTCCTATCTCCAGAATGGGGACCCGAAAGGAGAGCACACCACGAAAGTGGGGCCACCGTCCATTCCCTCTATAGGAGTTTCAAAAATATCCGTCTATTTTCCACAGTATCATAGAGGTGAATATAGAGGTGACCCTCCATGTGCGCTCTACTATTTTTGGAACTCCCATAGCTTCTGAGTTCCCCGAATGATGGCTGCATAACCTTACCCTAACCGTAACCCCTTAAAGGGGTTCTCCAAGTTATATATATTGATGACCTATCCTCAGGATAGGTCATCAATATCAGATTGGCGGGGGTCTGACACCCGGCACCCCCAACGATCAGCTGTTTGAAGAGGAGGTGCGCGCCGTTCCAGCGCTGCCTCCTCTTCACTGTTTACATGCTGGCCGTAACACGGGTAGTGGTGAGTAGGTGTAATTACACCTAACCACCCCATTCATTTAAATGGGAAGGATCACTCCCATAGACTTGTATAGGAACGAGCCTTTGCATTGAAATGAATGGAGCAGTTAGGTGTAATTACAGCTGCTCACCACTACCCGTGTTACGGCCAGCATGTAAACAGTGAAGAGGAGGCAGCGCTGGAACGGCGCACGCCTCCTCTTCAAACAGATATTGATGACCTATTCTGAGGATAGGTCATCAATAAATATAACTTGGAGAGCCCCTTTAACTCTAACTCTGTGACCCCTTAACCCTGTTACCCCTTTAACCCTAACCATAACCCCTTTACGCAAACTCTAACCGTGACCTCTTAACCGTGACCCCTTAACCCTAACTGTGACCCCTTAACCCTTACCCCTTTACTTGTCTGCTGTCTCAGGAACCGAACCTGTGGTATTGCAGCGCTCCCATGTCAAAGGGGTTTTATGTGAAGAGACAATCCCTTTATAGGACACATTCAGCTCTGCTATGTCAGAGAATAAGATTCCCCCCCCCCCCTACTCGCTAGGACTATTCAGAGTTTGGCCCCCTTTCTCTAAGGGCCCCATGGCAGCTGCACAGTCTGCCTGTATGGTACGGTATGTTGTCTATTCATGTCCAGTGTTACCGCCATATAGTGTCTTCTGCATCACGTCCTCGTTCTTTCTACAACCCTTATTATCTTTCTCATCCTCAGCAGTAACCGCAGGTTATGAAGCAATATCTTCACAATCCACCGCTATCATACACCTGGTGTGGGGCCCCAGCTGAGCACGCCGTCCTGGTGAACCCCTATTATTACGGCGCACAGCTCTGTTTCTGTTCCTCCAGGAAGCAATTTTAGCTCTGACCTCCCGAGAAATAACACCTGGCGAACGCAGGCAGGACAGAATACCGCACAATGGCTGCCAGCGCAGGGAATTAGACCGTAATCCTTTATATGAGAAGAAAGGGGCGACTTATTATCTCTTTTTCTTTCAGTCTATATTTCAAAAATTAATGAAAAAAAATTCTTCTCTTCAGTTTTTTTTTTCCTTTTCCAGGGGAAGGAGCAGAATCTCCATCTTTAACCCCTTCCCATTGCAACTTATTTTGTCACTTCTCCCCATCTATCTAGAGCCACTACTTTTTAATTTTTCCACCGACATGAGCCGTATGATGGTTTGTGTTTCTTGTGGGACAAATTGCTTCGACCATTTACCCCCCTCCCGCCTTCCTGACCAGGCTCATGTTTTTTTTAGTACCTCGGTCTGTGGAAACCATAACTTTTCCCCTCTTCGGTTATGTAAATAATGTTTGTGCCTTTTTTTGGTGATGCATGAGGCTTTATTTTTTTTATGCCATTTTTATTTTAGTATGTTTTTGTTTTTTATTTTTTTTATGTAAAGGGAAAAAAGAAAAATAGTCTGTTTTTCACTTTTTTAAAAAAAAAAAAACTTTTTTGATTTTTTTTGTCAATAGCACAATGTGCAATTGTCTTTATTATTTCCATAACCAGGGCCCGACTGGGAACTTAAAGTGGCCCTGGAAAAAAACCTAAAGTGGCCCCAATGTTGTACAGTAGGTAGGTCCAAATTGACAGAAGGTGGGGCAACACAAGTAGATGTGGTATGTCCAATACAAGGTGGCAGGGCCAGCAATACCACAGTGCAGCACAGAATACCATCCCAAAGAAGCAAATACCCCAAGGCAGCACAAAATACGTCCCCAGAAGCTGTCCATCTGTGGTCATCAATAACTGCCACGTTCTGTCCTCCTCCTACAATTAAGATATGGAGCAGGGGGCCACAGCAGCAAGCCAGCCCTACTTCTACATGCTGCCCCAGTAGTATATACCCAGCCAGCGGCAGTGAGGAGGGCTGGGGTGGGACAATGGGCATCGGCCCACTGGGAAATTTCCCTGTAGGGTTTATGGCCAGTCCACCTCGTCCATAACGGTCATTTTGATATATGGGATGTATGGGTTGTGGTTCCTGGGGATGAGGCTTGTGATATCATTTTATTATTATTATTATTATTATTATTATTATTATTATTTTCATTTAAAAAAATAATATTATATATTTATTTTCTTTATTTTTTTATAATTTTTATGTGTTTTTATTATTTTAAACTTTATGCCCCCATAAGGTCATAGAAGACAAAGTAACCCCAGTTACAGGATGAATACAGCCCCCAGAGAGGTTGTACAGTGCTATAATAGGTCTGCTAAGACCTAGCAGCTCACACAGACTCACATGAACACTGGGACTGGAGCAGGGGCTTCCTGGTCCCTATACACAGCACTAGTCTCCGTGAGCTGTTATATTATGGTTTCTGAGCAGCACAGAGTATTTTAGTACAGATGCGTGAAGTGAGCTGCTAAAAGCCTGTCAGAATGTCTCCAAGGCAATTGCACATAAGTTTGGAGGGGGGCAATTCCTTCTAAGGTTTTGGTATTTCGCTATTGATCCGGGCTCCCCGCTCCGCACAGATCTCACTTTTCTCATTCTTAATCCTCTGTGGAGAATACAAATCCTATTGATCAAAATTTTAGGTTTTTAGTGATTCTCAGAGCTCAATGCAAAAGCTTATAACGTGGAGTATTGTATTCATCAGAACTGCTGTGGAATGTGGAGACTGGGGCAGTGAACACAGTTCTCTCCTGAAACACTCTGTCCCACTGTGGACCCTGCACACTCCACTATGCAAGTCTCAGTCTGATCTCCCATAAGATCAGCACGCTCCTTTCCTGAAACACTGTGTGCCGCTGTGGGACACTGCTTTGGCCTCCTACACAATCAGCACAGTCTTCTGCTGAAATACTCTGTGCCGCTTCGAATATATAACTGTCTGTGAACTCCCACAAGCTCATTCTCTCCTGAAATACTCTGTGCTGTGGGTTGAGTCAAGATAACTTGACATCTATTCCCCCACTTAAAATGAAACATACAACATAAATTTCTGCCTGCAGCAACCACTAGGCGGAGTTCACTACATAAAAATTATACAGTCACCACTAGAGGGAGCTCACTACATACCGATTATACAGCCACCACTAGAGGGAGCTCACTACATAAAGATTATACAGCCACCACTAGAGGGAGTTCACTACATACAGATTATACAGCCACCACTAGAGGGAGCTCACTACATACAGATTATACAGTCACCACTAGAGGGAGCTCACTACATAAAGATTATACAGCCACCACTAGAGGGAGTTCACTACATACAGATTATACAGCCACCACTAGAGGGAGCTCACTACATACAGATTATACAGTCACCACTAGAGGGAGCTCACTACATACAGATTATACAGTCACCACTAGAGGGAGCTCACTACATACAGATTATACAGCCGCCACTAGAGGGAGCTCACTACATACCGATTATACAGCCACCACTAGAGGGAGCTCACTACATACAGATTATACAGCCACCACTAGAGGGAGTTCACTACATACAGATTATACAGCCACCACTAGAGGGAGCTCACTACATACAGATTATACCGTCACCACTAGGAGGAGCTCACTACATACAGATTATACAGCCACCACCAGAGGGAGCTCACTACATACAGATTATACAACCACCACTAGAGGGAGCTCACTACATACAGATATATACAGCCACCACTAGGGGGAGCTCACTATAACAAATTATACGGCCACCACTAGAGGAAGCTCACTACATAGATATTATACAGCCACCACTAGAGGGAGCTCAGGAGATTACTACATACAGATATATACAACCACCACTAGAGGAAGCTCATTACATACAGATTATATAGCCACCAATAGAGGGAGCTCACTACATATATATTATACAACCACCACTAGGGGGAGCTCACTACATACAGATTATAAAGCCACCACTAGAGAGAGCTCATTACATACAGATTATACAGCCACCACTAGGGGGAACTCACTACATACAGATTATACAACCACCACTAGAGGGAGCTCACTACATACATATTATACAACCACCACTAGGTGGAGCTCAGTGCATAAAGATTATACAGTCACCACTAGAGGGAGCTCACTGCATACAGATTATACAGCCACCACTAGAGGGAGCTCACTACATACCGATTATACAGCCACCACTAGGGGGAGCTTACTACATACAGATTATACAGTCACCACTAGAGGGAGCTCACTACATACAGATTATACAGCCACCACTAGGGGGAGCTCACTACATACATATTATACAGTCACCACTAGAGGGAGCTTACTACATACAGATTATACAGTCACCACTAGAGGGAGCTGACTACATACAGATTATACAGTCACCACTAGAGGGAGCTCACTACATACATATTATACAGTCACCACTAGAGGGAGCTCACTACATACAGATTATACAGCCACCACTAGAAGGAGCTCACTACATACAGATTATACAGCCACCACTAGAGGGAGCTCACTACATACAGATTATACAGCCACCACTAGAGGGAGCTCACTACATACAGATTATACAGCCACCACTAGGGGGAGCTCGCTACATACAGATTATACAGTCACCACTAGAGGGAGCTCACTACATACAGATTATACAGTCACCACTAGGGGGAGCTCACTACATACATATTATACAGCCACCACTAGAGGGAGCTCACTACATACAGATTACACAGAGTGTGGCTTACATAAAAAGGTGTGGCTAAATATACTCAAAACCCCTGTATTAATATTATCCCTCAGACAAGGCCCCATTCAGATCCTCTACATTAACATCAGACCCCAATATTAATATCTAATCCCAGACCAGACCTTTCATTAATATCAGACCCGAAACCATACCCAAAAATTAATTTAGATTTCAGACCAGACTCCCTATATTACTATTGTACCCCATACCAGGCTTCCAAAATATATTCAGATCCCTTATATTAACATCAGACCTCAGACGAGACCCTAAATTAATACCAGACCCTAGACCAGAACCTTTTATTAATTTCAGACCCCAGATCTGAACCCTATATTAATTTAAGATCCCTGACTCCCAATAATAATATCAGACCTCAAATCAAACGCATGAATTTACGTTTTGACCCCTAAACTGACCCTTTTATTACTATCAGCCCCCAGACCAGGCCCCGTCAATATATTCGGATCTCTTACAATATATGTATTAGCATCAAACCTCAGACAAGACCCCTAAACTATTTTAGACCACAGAGAAGAACAAATAGGTCAGGTCCTCTCATTATATTCAACAAAAAGTTCTGGTGGGTCATGACTCAGCTTTGCTGGTTGGGTCATTAAGGCTTAAATTTGCTCATTGGAAATGGTTTCTCTGGTTTTCATAGAAAATTATCCCTAATGTGTGTGGTCGGTGGTTGTGAGATCATCCCACATACCGCGTTTTGCCATGAGAGGCCATAGAGAGAGTGAGGAGGCGGTGGGGAAGAGAGAGAGAGAGAGAGAGAGCGCTCCGGTAGTGTATTTCTCATAAAGATTCCTCTAGGGCCAGATGTCTTGAAAGTGATATCAGCACCTGGACATTACATGACAGGTTTTAAAGGGCAGATGAGAAAAGACTGTGGCGATGCAGTAATTCATTTAGATTCTTCAGACACAAAGGTGATGTCAGCCGGTGAGAGAGTGATGGGCGATGATGTGGAGCTGCACGCCTCCTCCCAACCATCACTTAGCAAATGCTGTGATCAGTCATTTTCTTATCCTCTGTATTAAAAAATGATAATAATAATAATAATAATAATAATAACGTAAGAAATACATTCCAATAAAAAAAATACCAGGAATAAAAAAAATATCAGTTACGTCAGTAACATTATTTCTACTAAATAAATAATTATTATTGTTATTTTGTTCCCAGTATCCTCACCGTAGTTATTCATCTTTTCTCAATTGCTTGCTTGACGTGTGAGAAAATATCACATTTTTGCATCACGTATGGCAAAGAAATCTCAGCAGGTGTCCAAAAGTCCAAGGTTATAAGAAGTTTAAGCTGTACTTTATGCATAAAGTTACCAAATAACTCATCGGCATGCTGAATACAAAAAAGTTTCATACATTAAGATATTTTCTCACATTAGAAGCCACATTCCTGTTTACTTCAATTACTTTCAAGAACAAGAATATAACAACTATAATACTGTACTTTATGCTATAAAGTATTGTACAAATAACTACTACTGGTACTATAACTACTATAATATGTACAAGAATATAACTACTATAATACTGCTCTATGTACATATAAGATTAATGTTTATAACTACACTTAAACTACATACTATACTGCTCCTATGTACTAAATATACTAATACATATATATGCTATGATACAATGCAAGAATATAACTACTATAATACTGCTTGTACTATATATACAAGAACTATAATACTATATATACTGCTCCTATAGTACAAGAATTATAACTACTATAATACTGCTCCTATGTACAAGATATATAACTACTATAATACTGCTCCTATGTACAAAAATATACTATAATACTGACTTAATACTGCTACAAGATATGTACATACAAGAATATAACTTACTATATAATACTGCTCCTTATGTACAAGAATATAACTACTTATAATACTGCTCCTATGTACAAAAATATATAACTACTATAATACTGCTCCTATATGTACAAGAATCAAGAATATAACTACTATAATACTGCTCCTATGAAGATTACTAATGAAATATAACTATATACTCCTATATACTACTATATACTGCTCCTATGTACAAGAATAATACTATAATACTGCTCCTATATACAAAAATATAACGACTATAATACTGCTCCTATGTACAAGAATATAACTACTATAATACAACCTCTTATGTAAAAGAATATAACTATTATAATACTGCTCCTATGTACAAAAATATAACTACTATAATACTGCTCCTATGTACAAGAATATAACTACTATAATACTGCTCCTATGTACAAGAATATAACTACTATAATACTGCTCCGATGTACAAGAATATAACTACTATAATACTGCTCCTATGATTAAGAATATAACCACTATAACACTGCCTCCTATGTATAAGAATATAACTACTATAATACTGCCTCCTATGAAGAATAAAACTAACACTATAATACTGCTACTATATAGTATAACTAAGATATAACTACTATAATACTGCTCTCCTATGTACAAGAATATAACTACTATAATACTGCCTCCTATGTACAAGAATATAACTTACTATAATACTGCTCCTATGTACAAGAATATAACTACTATATACTCTCCTATGTATAAGAATATACCTATGCTGCTCCTATGTACAAGAATATAACTACTATAATACTGCTCCTATGTACAGGAATATAACTACTATAATACTGCTCCTATATACAAGAATTATAAACTACTATATACTACTATAATACTGCCTCCTATGTACAGAATATAACTACTATACTATAATACTGCTCCTATGTACAGGAATATAAACTACTATAATACTGCTCCTATGTACAAGAATATAACTACTATAATACTGCTCCTATTGTACAAGGAATATAACTACTATAATACTGCTCCTATGTACAAGAATATAACTACTTATAATACTGCTCCTATGTACAAGAAATATAACTACTATAATACTGCTCCTATGTACTAGAATATAACTACTATAATACTGCTCCTATGTACAGAATATAACTACTTATAATACTGCCTCCTATGTACAAGAATATAATACTATAATTACTGCTCCTATGTTCAAGAATATACTACTATAATACTGCTCCTATGTTCAGAATATAACTACTATAATACTGCCTCCTATGTACAAGAATATAACTACTATAATACTGCTCCTATGTTCAAGAATATACCTACTATAATACTGCTCCTATGTACTAGAATATAACTACTATAATACTGCTCCTATCTACTGTATGTACAGGAATATAACTACTATAATACTGTTCCCTATGTACAAGAATATAACTACTATAATACTGCTCTTATGTACAAGAATATAACTTCTATAATACTGCCTTCTATGTACAAGAATATAACTACTATAATACTGCTCCTATGTACAAGAATATAACTACTATAATACTCCTCCTATGTACAAGAATATAACTACTATAATACTGCTCCTATGTACAGGAATATAACTACTATAATACTGCTCCTATGTACAAGAATATAACTACTATAATACTGCCTTCTTTATATAAGAGTATAACTACTCTTATACTGTCCCTATAGAGAAGAGAAAGTGTGTAGTATTGCTGTGAAGTACTTTGTGATTTTCCCGGTGATGGATATAACAGGTGTTTCAGTAATGTATAATATCGCCCCTCTGTACCTGCTGATCTGTGAACATTTCGTGCTGAGTTAATAGCTGATTAAACCCGCTTCTCGCGGTTTGCTACTGGCAGTGGGGATGTTAGAATTTGCGGAGACTCCAGCAGAGACAGAAGTCCGGCTTTAAAGCAGTTGATTGAGTTGTGAGACTTTGATGCTGTTGTCATAATTTTCCTACTGCTTCGCTTATAGAGTAATAGACTCAGAAAGGGATACAGGGCGACAGGCATTACTGGCAATTATAGGGTTACAACTTGAGCCTGACTGATCACTGCCAGAGGGGCAGTCATAGTCCCTTACCCCCCACCCCTGTTTTTAACATTTATAATCATGATTTTAAAATTAAAGTAAAATGGTATAACCGTCACTCAGCTTTCACAGAATCCTTGATACAGTGGCCAGACTACTTCTAATTGGTGACTAACATCCATTGTGAGGCTAATGGAAAAGGTGAGTAACAACCAATATACCAGCACTGACTCCAAGAGAGGTCACCGTGTGCTGAAAGATACAGCTTGATCGAAAATGAAAACTCTAGGACCTGTTTATTAGAGGCCTTCAATCACCAGTTATACATATGACTCCTTCATCAAAGATCAAAATGAATACAGAACCCAAACCAGACCACACCCCTAAACTAATGCAAAACCAGATTAGACCCCCTAAAATAAAGACACCAGATCAGATCCCCGAAACAAATGAAGAGCTAAGGCCCCTTAAACTAACACAGACCCAAGACAAGACCTCCAAACTGATACTGACCCCAGACCAGACCCCTAAACTAATACAAAATCAGATTAGACCAATTAAAATAGAGACACCAGATGAGATCCCCTAAACAAGTACAGAGCAAGGCCCCTTAAACTAAAACAGACCTCAGACCAGACCTCCAAACTAATGCTGACCCCAGACCAGACCCCTAAACTAAAACAGACCTCAGAGCAGACCCTCTATTCCAATACAGACCCCAGATTAGAAACCATACACTAATACAGACCCCAGACTGCCTAAACTAATATGCACTCAGACCAGACCTCCTAATCTAATAAAGATCCCAAATCAAACCACCTAACTCAAAACAGACTCAGAGTCGACCCACCAAAGAAATACAGAATGCGGGTCACGCCCCTAAACTTTAACAGACCCCAGACCAGACTCCCCAAATAAAAACAGACCTGGACTCGATCCTCCTAAAGAAATACAGACTCCAAGTCAGACCCTCTAATCTAATATAGGCCCCAGACCAGACCCCACTAAATTAATATAGACCTAGAATAGACCCTTTAAAGAAATATAGGGTACAGACCAGACACCCTAACCAAATGCAGCCCCCAGACAAAACTGCCTGAACTTAGACAGAACAAACTTCTAAACTTATGCCCCTATACTAATAAGGACCCTAGACCAGACAAAAAGAAACCCAAGATCATATCCCCTAAATAAATACAGACCCCAAACAAGACTGCCTAAACCAATGCAGACCATAGATCAGCCCCCATTTAAACTAATGCTGACCCCGGCCAGACACCCTAACCTAATGCAGAACCCAGAGCAGACACTCTACATAAATACAGAATGCAAGCCAGACCATCTAAACTAATACAGATCCCAAACTAGATCCCTAAACTAATACAGACCCCAGACCACACCCTTAAAACTAATACAGACCTTAAACCAAACCCCCTAAACTAATACAGTCCCAAGACCAGACATACACTAATACAGACCCCAGACCAGAGCCTCTAATCTAATGCAGACCCCTGACCAAACCACTTAAATAAAAACAGACCCAGGCTAGACCCCCAAAAGAAATACAGAATGCAGGCCAGACCCCCTAAACTAATACAGACCTCAGACCAGACCCCCTAAATAAAAACATACCCAGGCTAAACTGTCTAAAGAAATAAAGTCAGAACAGACCTCCTAAGCTAATACAGACTCTAGACCAGACCCTCTAAACTAACACGGACCTCAAACTGGCCCCCTAAACCAATACAGACCATAGACCAGACTACGTAAATAAAAACATACCCAGGCTAGACTCACTAAAGAAATAAAGTCTCCAGACCAGACTCCCTAAAAAATACAGACCCCCTAAGCTAATACAAACGCCAGACCAGACCCCCTAAACTAACAAGGACCTCAAATCGGCCCCCTAAACCAATAAACACCCCAGACCAGATGACCTAAATAAAAACATACCCAGGCTAGACTGCCTAAAGAAATAAAGTCTCCAGATCAGGCCCCCCTAAAAAATACAGACCCCAGACCATACCCCCTAAGCTAATACAAACCCCAGACCCCCTAAACTAACAAGGACTTCAAATCGGCCCCCTAAACCAATAAAGACCCCAGACCAGATGACCTAAATAAAAACATACCCAGGCTAGACTGCCTAAAGAAATAAAGTCTCCAGATCAGATCTCCAGATCAAGCTAATACAGACCCCAGACCAGACCCCTTAAACTAACACAGACCTCAAACTGGTCCCCTAAACCAATACAGACCACAGACAAGACCACCTAAATAAAAACAGATCCAGACTAGGCCCCCTTAAAGAAATGTATAGTGTAGATCTGAGTCTCTAACCAATTACAGCCCCCAGACCAGAAATTAATACAGACCTCAGACCAGACCTCCTGTACTAATAAAGACCCCAGACCAGACCACTTGTCACTCACAGGTGCTGACACAGGTACTGTAGCATCTGGGTATAAAGAGAGGTGCACAAAGGAGAGGTGAGTATTTAGTCAGGACGGGGGGACACTTACTCGCTTGTAGTCCAGTTGGTCACACCTATTTATAGGAGAGCTCACAAGTATGATATATATACACAACATACAGTGAATTGACGTGGTAAGATGTGGTACCTAGTGAGGCTGTCACTGACCAGTATACACCAGTAACACCTGATACAATGTAACACTAGAGTCTCACTCATTATTCCGCTTTCCTCCTCAGTGATTCTCTCCTGCTGGATTTCAGCGGCACGCGATCCAGACGCCACCTCCAGCTTAATAAGTGTGAATTCCTACTGTCCGGATTTCCTGATCACTATACAGAGATAGCGGCCCCGGCCTTCCACCACGAGCTGCATGCAGGGAATGTTTATTGGCCGCATTAAAAACATCCGCAAAATATTTCAGTAAATGGAAGCCATTCCCAGATTAATAGAATACCTGCAGCCGCAGCACAGCTGAGTTTGCCACAGTGTTTTGCTGCAAGCAAATGCGTGACATAAACTTAGTAAGCAATCATTTTGCATGGTGACAAAGTTAGCTCTGCTACATCTGTCAGTACTTATCTGAACTGGAGTTGTCTCCCACACACTTTTAGCACACGTGCTGGACTATCTCTATTCAGTCTCCACCAGGATGCGATGGACTTCTTCAACTCAAAATGAAGAAATGAGGAGAAATGGGGGAGGGGTTCCCCTTTATCATACTTGGATAAGGAGAGAATAAGGCCACATAACAGTAGTTATCTCCTCCTTGTGGCCCCTTTACAGTAGTTATGTTCTCCTTGAGTCCATTCACAGTAGTTATGCCCACCTTTGTGCCTCCTTACTGTAGTTATGCCCACCTTTGTGCCTCCTCACTGTAGTTATGCTCACCTTTGTGCACTTCTGAGGGCTCTTTCTCAGGCTAGAATGCAGATAGAATGTAGCTGTAGTCACAGTCTAGTCTGAGCTAGAAAAGGTTCAGGTGAGAGCTACATACATTATACTGTACTTGCTGTTCTCACTTCTGCCTGTGTGGAGGAGGAGGATGAGGATGGGAGAAAATGCAGGTACAGGGAGAGGAGGACTCTCACATATCCATCTTCTGTTACTGTATAGGAACATTAACCCTTATGAACAAGTCCCAGAAGCAATGTTGAAGGAACCAGTGGCAAGAATGGGATTAGGAGTGTCTGGGGTCGGGGACATGAATATCCCTTCATTTTGGCTTTTTTATGCTGTTACCATATGGAAAACCCTTTAAATTCAAAGCAATAACGTGATCAACCAAGAAAATGACCAGTTCAGCTCTGCTACATCTGTCATTCTTCATATGTGGAGCTGTACGAAAGATAACAGATTCTCATCAAACTTGACCTGAATAAGTATATACCAGCATAAGCCATCAGTATACAGTATATTCCATGGATTATCTCTGTCGACAGTGCCTTCGTCTGTGACTTTCCATAGCGCATCTCGCCCTATAATGACTTTGTCGCTCGCCTCAAATATTGGCCCAGACAGAAGGCATTTAATCAGATTACTGTGTCCTCCACTGTTCATTTCCTAATGCAGAATTAGGCCGATTGTCACGGGAGCCGGGTGCAGCGACTGTATCACTTCATCTCCGCCTGTCTACATGGCAGCCTCGGGATTTGATGAGTCAAGAATCCGAGAGCTGGACTGACACATTTATTGGACAATGACAGCCAAGAATTTCTTCTAATACTCTTATGACAATTGAAGATATGAACACGGGCGTTTAGAAATAGACAGCGGCTCTTGTAGAGTCCTGTGCATTTAATTCTTTGTAACCCTTCCCATACTTGAACAGAGTCGTCTCATTATAGACAGACTTGATTTTGCAGATTGAGGTTGCCACAGTTTCCCTGCAGTGGCCACTACAGGTGAAACAAAGTATTACATGCATCAGTGCAAATGAATGGCCAAACATGTGATACAGGCTCCATTTTGACCCATAGAGGAGTGAAAAAAGCAACAGAAACTAATAAAGCATAGGAAAAGGAGTTGTCTCAGCAATTTTAGAGAATTCTAAGGACCCCCCTTCATGATAAGAAGCATCTGACGCTCTGGAGGACCCGACATGTCCGTTCATTACCATTGAATTCAATAGAGCAGTGTAATGGTTTAGTTTTTCCTGTAGAGGCGCTGTAGGATTTCTATGTTGGAGGTACTATCAACTCCATGGGACTCCATGTTATTAGCTTATTGTTTGCTCGCCCTCCTAACAGAAAGGGATTGGACAACCTCTCCGATGCTGAAATGTTTCTGTTTCTGGGGTTAGGTCTCTGTTGCTTTGTTCTCTGTAACATTTTGAATGCGGTATTATTTCTTTGGCTTCTAAACGTATTTTGACAAATGTTTCTGCATTTACCTTCATTTTAGTGTTTTCGCTTTTCCAGCCCAAGGTGTTTTGATGCCTTTTTAAGTACTTGTGATTTATTGTTTTCGGCGGCCTGCATCGAAGACCCGGAGGCAGTGCTATAATTTTGCCAGAACAGTTTCTTTTTTCTTTTTTTTTTCTTTCATCCATACATAGCGGTTCAATGCTTAGCGGAAATCTCCTGTTCGTTCCATGTGAACTGCGCTGACCCACCGCTCCTGATCTGTTCTTCTTACCAGTGATTCAGGAGCGAAAATATCATTAACAACAGTGTGGAAGCCGGGGGGGAGACAAGGGTACAGGAGACATTCATGGCCAGAGGAACAGAAACACCAAAGGCTGCTCTTCTTTATATAATGTTAGAAGTTCAGCTGTAACTTCAGGTTATGTTAATATTGTAGTATTTATGTCGCTAAGAGTCATGTATTCCTTGCATGAAATAAAAAGAATATTTATTTAATAAAAAGTAAACCAGTTTCTTATTTTATATGATATTGGTTTATAATTTCTTTGGAATTTATTGTATTTTCATTTAAGCTAATTTATTCTTAATTTATTATATTTGTATTTTTCATAATTTTGGTTTAATTTTTTTAATTTCATTGTATTTTTATTTATGTGATTTTTTTATTTTATAATGTCTTTTTATTTGTATGTATTTGACTATTCATGAATGTTTTTTTATTTTTTATTTATTTTCTTAATTTATTTTGAATTTATTCTACTTTCATTTAATGTATTTTATTCTTTATTTATAGTATTTGTATTTTTCATTATTTTGGTTTATTTTTTTGTATTTAATTTTATTTTTTATTTATGGGATTTTTTTATTTTATAATGTCTTTTTAGTTCTATGTATTTGATTATTCATTTTTTTTATTATTTTCTTAATTTATTTGGAATTTATTTTATTTTCATTTAATGTACTTTTTTCTTAATTTAGTTTATTTTTTATTATTTGATTTAAATTTTTTTGTCTTTAATTTTATTTTTTATTTATGTGATTTTTTATTTTATAATGCCTTTTTGGTTGTTTGTATTTGATTATTCATTTATGTTTTTTATTTATTTTCTTTTATATTTTAATCAACTTTTTTAGTTTACTTTTGATGGATTTGAAATATTTTTCAATTACAAATTATTTTTTCTTGTCTTTTTAGTATAATTTTTGTATTTAATTACATTTTTTTTATTTATTATCTATTTTTAAATAGTTCTAATTTTACTATTTATTTTTCATTTTACTTATTTTATTTCACCTTCTTATTAATTTTTGAAGTTTATTTTATGTAATAAAGGATATGGAAAATTACAACCAGTAAGCCAAAAAAAAAAAGATAAATGATTATATATATATATATATATATATATATATATATATATATACAGTCATCGCCAAAAGTTTTGAGAATGACACAAATCTTCTATTTTCACATGATCTGCTGCCCTCTGGTTTTTATGTGTGTTTGTCAGATGTTTTTATCACATACAGAAATATAATTGCAATCATATTATGAGTAACAAAAGCTTATATTGACAGTTAGAATGAGTTAATGCAGCAAGTCAATATTTGCAGTGTTGACCCTTCTTCTTCAGGACCTCTGCAATTCTCCCTGGCATGCTCTCAATCAACTTCTGGACCAAATCCTGACTGATAGCCGTCCATTCTTGCACAATCAATGCTTGCATTTTGTCAGAATTTGTAGGTTTTTGTTTGTCCACCCGTCTCTTGATGATTGACCACAAGTTCTCAATGGGATTAAGATCTGGGGAGTTTCCAGGCCATGGACCCAAAATCTCTATGTTTTGTTCCCTGAGCCATTTAGTTATCACCTTTGCTTTATGGCAAGGTGCTCCATCATGCTGGAAAAGGCATTGTTGATCGCCAAACTGCTCTTGGACGGTTGGGAGAAGTTGCTCTCGGAGGACATTCTGGTACCATTCTTTATTCATGGCTGTGTTTTTAGGCAAGACTGTGAGAGAGCCGATTCCCTTGGCTGAGAAGCAACCCCACACATGAATGGTTTCAGGATGCTTTACAGTTGGCATGAGACAAGACTGGTGGTAGCGCTCACCTCGTCTTCTCCGAATAAGCTGTTTTCCAGATGTCCCAAACAATCCAAAAGGGGATTCATCAGAGAAAATGACTTTCCCCCAGTCCTCAGCAGTCCACTCCCTGTACCTTTTGCAGAATATCAGTCTGTCCCTGATGTTTTTTCTGGAGAGAAGTGGCTTCTTTGCTGCCCTCCTTGAGACCAGGCCTTGCTCCAAGAGTCTCCGCCTCACAGTGCATGCAGATGCACTCACACCTGCCTGCTGCCATTCCTGAGCAAGCTCTGCACTGCTGGTAGCCCGATCCCACAGCTGAAACACTTTTAAGAGACGGTCCTGGCACTTGCTGGTCTTTCTTGGGTGCCCTGGAGCCTTTTTGGCAACAATGGAACCTCTCTCCTTGAAGTTCTTGATGATGCGATAGATTGTTGACTGAGGTGCAATCTTTCTAGCTGCGATACTCTTCCCTGTTAGGCCATTTTTGTGCAGTGCAATGATGACTGCACGTGTTTCTTTAGAGATAACCATGGTTAACAGAAGAGAAACAATGATGCCAAGCACCAGCCTCCTTTTAAAGTGTCCAGTGGTGTCATTCTTACTTAATCATGACAGATTGATCTCCAGCCCTGTCCTCATCAACACCCACACCTGTGTTAATGGAGCAATCACTGAAACGATGTTAGCTGGTCCTTTTAAGGCAGGGCTGCAATGATGTTGAAATGTGTTTTGGGGGATAAAGTTCATTTTCTAGGCAAATATTGACTTTGCAAGTAATTGCTGTTAAGCTGATCACTGTTTATAACATTCTGGAGTATATGCAAATTGCCATTATAAAAACTGAAGCAGTAGACTTTGTAAAAATTAATTTAATTTGTATCATTCTCAAAACTTTTGGCCATGACTGTATATATATATATATATAATTTATCTTTTTTTTTTTTTTGGCTTACTGGTTGTAATTTTACATATCCTACAGACAGAGGGCACTAAAGAGCTCTTAGCCATGCGACCCTATACTGAGTATGCTGCACACGGCAGGGACGTAATGTAGAAAAGACGCAATTTCCACTTTTTTTTAGGATTTCACACTTAGAGTGTCTTCTAGTCAATATTTAATTCACTAATACATATGATAATGTTGGTTTGTATATTCATTAAAGCTGGCAACATTTTTACCTTCTGGCATCAAAATTTATTCTTGAATGTGCAGAAGCTATAAAAAAGGAAGCAGGAGGGTAAGTAGATTATAGAAATAAAATCTTTATAAATAATATAGAGCTTTAGTACAGGATCATAAGTCTGAAGGGTCCATAAAGAAAATAATTGCCAATGCAGAGTACATTGTGTTTGAACTTCTGTGCTGTGATTGGTCTGACAATGAAACGTTTCCTCTTCCAAAACAGGCCTCTAGATGGCGCCTCACAGATTTAGCAGTGTAGCTAGATGGCGCTGCATCACCAGGAACAGGAATAGTAGAGGTTATTACATACTAAAAGATGGAGAGATGGCAGATGTCAACTGTTTTGTAGAGATACAAGTAAAGAAGGATGAGCAGCTTCCAGATATATGAAGACGCTTATCTCCTGGGCAAAGATCCATGAGAAGAGACCTGATTGAACAGACCCTTAAATTCATACCGCACACCCGGTAATCTGTACAGAGGACCACACTTATATTAATGCCGTCACCCTTAGTGACCCACATTTTACCAAGACTTAAAGGTGACTTTGTGGAATCCTAGCCTTAAAGGGATTTCCATTGTCATTAGTCATAGCGGCCCTCCGTGATCGCTGCTTTCTGGGGTGGGCACAGGAACCACATCACTCACCCAGAAGCCCTCCAGCAGTGATGCCAGCTGCCAGAGTCCTGTCTTGCTTTAGACCGCGGCTCATGCCAGGCTGCAAGGTTTCTTCCTGTTACCCTAGGGCGATTGCGCTCTATGGCTCTTAGAGAGTTGGTACACAGTTGCTCCAATCTCTGCCAGCCAATTACTGGACACTTATGGGTACTTAAGGCACCTTTCTCAAGAGGGAGGTGCCTGAGCAATAGGTTCCTTTGGGTGCAAGATCTTGTAAAGGTGCTATAATCTGCTTTTTTGCCATCTACTGACCTCTGCCTGATTCCCGGATTCCGGCCCTCTGCTGCCTGACCTGACCTGTTCCTGATCACCGTTCTGATCCTCAGCTGCCTGTCCTGACCTATTCCTCTTGATTGTACTGACGAAGAGATGCCTGCCCAGACCCCCGGACTGTTTCTCGAATTTGCACAAACTCTGCTTGCTCTGACCTCATCCTGTTACTGACCACGTGAGCCTAGACTAATCCCTCAGGGCTTCGCACCAGAGTCTCTGACCCCCCACGGGTCAGCAGCCAACCACACCTCGACTATCTCCAGCAGGTAGCTTGGTGGCTCCCCTGTCACAGAGTCCTGATCCCTGCATAGGAGTTAAAGGCTTAATACCCGGGGACCCCCAGAATAATACCATCCGGTCTTGCCCATCGCCCAACCAGTTAGTTGGCACAGTGGTTCCACATCCATTAGATGTGACATTATGTACTCAACACTTAGTCACTGTATCATAGAAGGTTCTGTAGATTTCTGATATACATTGTGTTTCAGTTCCTCATAATTTTCAATATGTCTGCTTGCTGTCAGTGAATGGGGCCCTTCTTGGGTGTATCACCTACAAACCTCATGACATCAGAAATCTCTGCGTCCTAAAAACATCAGCAATGTTAATGTAACTCTTAGTTGGATACAATGTATCAGTGCAGGAAGAATGACTAGAACTAGGGATTATCTAGTCAGAATACGATTGTAGCGAAACCTCAGCTGTGACAGGTATTAGGTCTATACAGACTTGGCACATGGCACACTACGGACCCATATCGCTTCATAAGTTCGTGTCTAGCTCTATCCTAAACATACAATATGCTGTTGTAGCAGAGCTGAGTTTCTCCATTGGCATGGCTCATAGTGATGTGCTGATGAGTGTGTCTGTGTCTTTTACATTGTATTGGATTTAAAAAATAAATAAATAAAAAAAAATCCAATTTATACAATGACGTAGAGGTAACACAGTCAGCTCTGCTACATCCAGGAGAAAAAAAACAAAAACAAAAAACCTTTTCTCCTGCTTTACTCATCAAGTGGAAAATTGAAACCCAAACCACGAAGCCAACGATCGCAGATTCAGACCATGTCGCCCTAAACACCAGGATTGATGAAGTCCGATTCTCTAAAGGATCCGCTATCATAACGCGCTCGTGCGTAGCCGGGATCGATATGGATTACGTGATTCTAGTTGGTTGTAGCAATAAAGAGCAAATCAATACTAATTGGATTTTCCAGCTTTGAATAAAATTTGTATCGGCAGAAAGTTAATTAATAGAGCCCTGTCAATACGCTGCTTGGTGTATTAAATATGCCAGGAGTGAAAAGTCATGTTTGAGCCCCCCCCCGACCACCTCAAAAACACAGCACAAATTAAATGCCGTGCCTCTGAGGGTGAAGATCCTGCACCCGGAGCCAGAGGAGCTGATTGTTGTGTTAACCGATAAGTCCCCAACCAAAGCTTCCTAATTTCCTAATCTCTTTCTAAATCCTCCCAGTAATTGTGGTCACAATCAGCGGTGACAGTGTATCGCCTGCTAATTAGCTGCTTGTAAAAATCTTAAAATTCATCAACTCCGAGAACGGGATGAATGGATTAGACGCAGCCTGCCTCACACTCTTCTGTTTTTATTCCATATTTTATTTTCTATTATGATAGCAGATATTTTTATTCTGTATTCTTCTATCAATATGATTTATAAATATATTGTATATATTTATACATTTCATTATTTATTTATTTTTTTTCCAGATTTTTTTTTTTCATTGCAATACCATGCCTGACCACTTGGTGTGCTGTTAAAAACAGACATTGCAGCTTCATTCCCCCACAGTATTACCTTAAAGGGGTTGTCCACTATTTACTATTGATGATCTATCACCAGAATAGGCCGTCAATATCATATTGGCGGGGGTCCGACCAGGGGTGCACCACCAATGAGGCCAGGTGAGGCGATCGCCTCAGGCAGCTCCAGGTAGGGGCAAGAGTGGGGCAGCAGAAGGCCCATGGGCAGTGAGCGCTTTCATTGTGGCAAAGGGGTTAGGTTAAGAAATTGGCATGGGGGGGGCGCCGTTTCAGTTTTCACTTCAGACAGCAGAAAGGCTAGGTGCACCCCTGGGTCTGACTCCCGGCACTCCTGCTGATCAGCTGTTTGAAGAGAAGGCAGTGCTCGTATGAGCTCTGACTTCTCTGCTCTGTTTACCTGCTTGCCGCAGCAATTGCATTGGTGAGCAGGTGTAATTACAAGTATGGCGTCCCCATTCACTTCTATGGGATGGATCTGTTCATGTGAATACTACATAGTAGTGAATGGGGACGCCATACTTGTAATTACACGGCTCACCACTGCAATTGTTGAGTCCTACAGGTAAGCAGAACAGAGAAATCCGTGCTCATACAAGCGCTGACTTCTCTTCAAACAGCTCATTGGCAAGGGTGTCGGGACTCGGACCCCCGCCAATCTGATCTTGATGACATTAATAGTAAAAAGCAGACAACCCCTTTCAGTGGGGCTCCACCTAGTGGTGGTAATTTATATCTTATGCTTGTATGTTTCTACACTATATAGAGAGAGGTTATAATGGCCTCCGCTCTTCTGGGAAGATGTTCCACAAAATTTTAGATGGTGTCTGTAGGAATTTGTGTTTATTCAGCCAAAGGGCCATTTGTGAGGTCAGACGCTGACCAATTCATCTCCAACAGCGTTGGATGGTGTTGAGCTTGGGGCAGAGAATACTAGTAAACACATGTCTGTATAGAGTTTACAGGGTACACATGAGGGTACATCTGTGTCTGATGTAGTATTAAAGGGTTATTCTCATTTTAGACAATGGGGGCATATCGCTAGGATATGCCCCCCATTGTCTTATAGGTGCGGGTCCCACCGCTGGGACCCACACCTATTTCCAGAATGGAGCCCCCCGAAGTGAATGAGGGCGCACTGCGCATGCGCAGCCGCCCTCCATTCATTTCTATGGGGCCGCCGAAAATAGCCGAGCGCTGGCTCAGCTACTTCCGTCGGCTCCATAGAAATGAATGGGAGCGCACCGCGCATGCACGGCCCGGCTCCCATTCATTTCTATGAGCGGCGCGGGGAGCTGCGCCTGGTGGTGGCCGGAAACCTGGGGTCCTCCAGGCGCAGCGCTCCCCGCTCCGTTCTGGATATAGGTGCGGGGACCCGCACCTATAAGACAATGGGGGCATATCCTAGCGATATGCCCCCATTGTCTAAGATGAGAATACCCCTTTAACATTTCCCTTCGTCATCCGTGTACCCTGATCCTGGTAGCACCACCTGTATAGTATGGCTGGCGCCCGCATATAAGGGTGCGGGCACAGCTCCTGAGCCCATGCCATAAAGTGTGCACTACCTGCTAGCAGCATAAAACATGGACAGCATGGTGCAGGATGAAGTTAAACAGTCACCATGAAGGGGCCAAACCTTGCGGTACAGAACCAGATCTTGACCTACTCCACCACACTTACAGAAGGCACTATGCGTTCCGGTAGGTAATGTTCTCCGTCAACGTCCATCAAACCCAGATTCATCCACCAGATAGAGGGATCCAGAGAACATATTTCCACTACTACAGTTTTGGTCTTTATTAAAATTATGGTGTCCTTATTTCTGTGCAGAGCTGAGATGCTTTAGTAGAACCCTTTGGATTTTCTGTATTTTCCGTCAGACCAGGAGCTGATGGGCTCCTTATCTCTGCTCTCTGACATTATAAGCACTCATTATAGCTCAATTCTTATCTTACTGATAAAAATGTGGCTTAAATAAGTGTTTAGGACCTCTTAGTAATTTAGAGATAAGGTTTATTAGATGAAAGTGAAAGTACTAGTCACACAGCTAGAAAAACAGTTACCCTTTGTGACAGAATGGCTCAATATTTTTTAATAAAGGCCAATTAAAAAATTATTTTTAGCCAAAAATAAGTAACATGCAATTATATAAAAAATAAAAATAAAAAATGTCCTCTGTACATAGCCTTTAAGCTTGTATGCACCATGGAAATCCATCTCATGAAGCTCCAGGGTTGCAATTCTTGTTCTGGAGTCACTTCCAGAGGTGGACTGGTTCTCTGTAGAGGCTGATACAACATGGGGGAGGATGGGCAATCTTTAAACCCCACGCATTTCAGCACTCGGCAGCCCCTCTCTGGGGTCTTCCTCTTCATGGCTAGGCTGTTCTTACTCTTTTATGCTTCCTCTGTGACCGGGGCAAATCTAACAGGTCAGAAAATCTCTGCTGACAGCCTCCCAATAAACACTTTCAATAAAAGTTCTGAAAATATTGAAAGGAAAGCAACGAATAAAAAAACAAAATAAAATCATAAAATCAATATATCTACCCAGAGTCTTCTATATCTTTTTACTATTTGTCTCTTCTGCCGCCGCCTTCTTTCAGGGCTAAATGAAGCATCACTCCTAGAAATAAAAGGATTGTAAAGCGCAGCCATAGTGCTCTGCATTCAATCATCCTGGCTTAAAAGCCCATTTACCAATTTGCATAAAATAAATCTTTCCTCTGCTTGTTTTCAGGGTTGCCGTGGAAACTGAACATTTTCTTTATTATTTATCTTCTATACTTTTGCAAGGAAAGAAAAAAAAAATCAGAATTGGGATTACACCATTTTAAAGCGACGATTATCGTACGTTTCAGCGAAGAGTCTGAAAGTCTGATTTTGTGATTTTCTTTAAAGGGACACTCCGGGCACACCTGATACATTGTCTCATGCCTAGTGCAGGGCCGGAGGGGTGGAGCATGACACACTGATTCAATGCTCCACCCAGTTAGGTTCTGCACAAAGTATAACGCAATGTATCAATTTTGTTTCATGTGTTACAAATTGTTTCAGTTACACTTTATGGCTAAAAGCATACTCCCCCCCCTCCTAATTATTCGGGTGTTTCAGCCACACCCATTGCAAATAGGTGCACACAGCCATGCGATTAGGGGTTCACCTAGCCTTTCTGCTGCCTGAGACAAAAACTGAAGCAGCGCCTGCCAATTTCTTAACTTAACCCCTTCCCTTCAGCTCATGGTTCTTCCGCTGCCCCCTTCTTGCCCCTACCTGGTGCTGCCTGAGGCGATTGCCCCACCTGGCCTCATTGGTGGTGCACCACTGGCTGCGATGCACGTAGATCCACAGTGGAAGTCTGGGGGACAGAAGAGCTCAGTGACTAAACATGGCGCTATCATGGGATGCCACCTGTGCCACAAATCAGTTTGTGACTTTCTGAACGGCTAGATTTGCACTTGTCACAGTTATCATGAAGAGGTATCTAAGGGGTATCTGAAGAGGGGTATCTAAGAGTAAGAACAGCTTGGCCATGAAGAGGAAGACCACGCAAACCACAGACAGTGGCCGCCGAGTGCTGAAACGTGTGGTGTGTAAAAATTGCCCATCCTCTCCCATGTTGCATCAGTCTCTACAGAGAACCGGTCCACCTCCGGACCATCAGCACAAGAATTGCGAGTCGGGAGCTTCATGAGATGGATTTCCATGGTGAAGCTGCTGCACACAAGCTTAAAGGCTTGAAGGAATTTTTTATTTTTTTTATGATTACATGTTACTCATTTTTTGTTAAAAATCATTTTTCTATTGGCCTTGGCCCTTTATTAAAAATATTGAGCTGTTCTGTCAAAAGGGTTAACTGTTTTTCTAGCTGTGTGACTGGTACTTTCACTTTGTTCCAGTCATCTAATAAACCTTATCTCTGAACTACTAAGAGGTCATAAACATTTATTTAAGCCACATTCTTATCAGTAAGATAATGACTGAACTATAATGAGTGTTTATAATGTCAGAAAGCAGAGAGCCGTCAGGTTAGCTGGCTGACGGAAAAGAGAGAAAATCCAGATCCTGCTACTAGAGAATCTCAGCTCCGGACAGAGAAAAGGGCTCCATATTTTTAATAAAGACCAATGTAAAAATTATTTTTAGCTTAAAATTAGTACAATGTAATAAAAAAAAAATTGCCCCCAAAGGTATACATAGCCTTTAAGGTCATCATGCACAATGGCAAGTGTGCACTGCAGTAGAATAAAGCACGTCGTCACTGGAGTAGTAGAAAGATGTTCTCTTCATCCCTCTATCTGGCAGTCTGGTGGATGAATCTGGTTGTGATGGACACCGATGGAGAACATTACCTACCAGAAAGCATAGTGCCTTCTGTAAGTGTGGTGGAGTAGGTCAAGATCTGGGTCTATACCGCAAGGTTTGGCCCCTTCATGGTGACAGTGCTAGGTCGAAGCCCTGGACCGCTGTTTTGGGTCCATTCACACGACTGTATGAATGGGTCCGTATCCATTCCACAATTTTGCGGACCCATTCAACTCACCATGTGTCGTCCACATCCTTAGTTCCATTCTGAGGTCCTGCTAAAATATAGACCATGTTCTTTTCTTGTCCGTAATCACAAAACACGGAATGCTAAATGCCCACGGCCGGTATCCGGATCAGCAATTTACGGACTGCAAAACACTTACAGTCATGTGAATGTAGCCTTAACCGCATCCTGCGCCATGCTGTACATGTTTTATTCTGCTAGCAAGTCGTTAGTGCACAGTTAACCCCTTACTGACCACCCATACACCTTTTTATGGCGGTCAGTAAGGGGCCTTAGGCTGGGCCGCCGCGCCTCAGCGGCCCAGTCTAAGTTCTGCACGGGTCTCCCATCAGCAGGGAGTGCGGGCCCGGCTCTCACATGAAAGCCGCGGCCCTGCTCTAACAGCCCGGACCAGCAGAAGTGCCGATCCGGGCTGTTTGACACTTTACATGTCACGGGCAATGGCGCCCGCAGCATGTAAAGTGCTGACAGAGGGTGCAGTCTCCCATCAGCACCCCACGATCGTGGGGTGCTGATGTGTAGGAAGGCTGGCAGGGGTCTGATGTAGGCCCCGGACCAGCCTTGAGTAATTACCAGCAGGCTGCCTCTCTCTGACGCATCCTGCTGGTCAATGTCAGAATAGCATTGCTATTAAAACGCAATGCACTATAGGGATAATGCATTGCATTTTAAAAGCAATCAAAATACTGTTTGTTATAGTCCCTTTGAAGGACTATTAAGTGGTAAAAAAGTAAAAAAACACACATTTATTCAATAAAAAAAATCCCATTAAAAATAATGCTTTTTTCCATTGAAAATATGCTTTTCAATGAAAAAAATTGAAAAAAAAAATCATCCCCATATGTTTGGTATTACCGTGTCCATAACGACCCGGACTATGTAAATATCACAAAAATTATCCCCTACGGTGAATGCCGTAAAAAAAGAAAAGAAAAAAAAGACAGAATTGCTAATTCTTAGTTGTCACAGAAAAAAACGTAATAACAAGCGATCAAAAAGCGTCATTTACTCAAAAATGATATCAATGAAAAATACAAGTCATCCCGCAAAAATGAAGCCCTCATAACTTCATAGAAAGAAAAATAAAAAAGTTATGGGTCTTGGGAATCGGCAATGCAAAAACATTTTTTTCTTTTAAAAAAAAGGCTTTATTGCAAAAAAGTAGTAAAACGCAAAAAAAAAAAAAAAACTGCTATATGAATTTGGTATCACTGTAATTGTTTTGACCCAGAGAATAAAGATATTATGTAATTTATACCGAAAAATGAATACCGTAAAATTTATAACGTAAAAACGCAGTGACAGTATTGCAGTTTTTCCCATCTCCCTCCCAGAAAGAGTTAATAAAAGTTAATCAGAAAGTTATGTGTACCCCAAAATGGCGCCATTAAAAACTACAACTTTTCCTGCAAAAAAAACATAGACGGAAAAATAAAAAAAATATTGCTTTTGGAACACGACAATGAAAAAACGAAGGTTACTAAGGCTGGTCACTAAGGTGTTAATGGCATGGGCTCAGGAGCTGTGCCTGCACCCTCAGATGTATTATACAGGCGGCTCCCTGCTGTCACTACCAGGATCAGGGTTAACTGATCAAAGCATCAAAGTGGTCAAAGCTCCCCCTCTCCCTTCACCCTCTTGAGATTACAGGGTACCAAGTGGTTGCTATGGCAGCCAGGGGCTAAACAATGGCCTCTAGAAATACAGAATTAGCAGAGTTAACAGTCACAATCACAACGCGTTAACTAGATGTGATAACTCACCAAGTGTGACTGTTAACTCTGCTACATCTGTACAATTATGTTGTTATGTCCAGTCTCCTAGTGGAAAACTGAAAAAAAATATATATATATATTTTTGAAAAAAAAAAACATAATAATAAACAGTCAACTTTTTACACATTTATTTACAAAAAGCTATAAAAAAAAACCCGAAACCTATACATGATTCATATCTCCGTGTCCTTCAGATGATCACTTCTTTTGTCCCATATGCAAAAAGCCCAATCAAATAAGAAAAAATTTCAAGTTTTTGAATGAAAGAACACAAAAGTAAAAATGCATGAACAAAGTAGAAAAACGTAAAACAATAATCATACAGTGTATAGTTATTGCTGTACATATACTGCAAGGTGAATGCAAAAAGAACAAAGCCAAAAACAATGGTGGAATCGCTTTGTTTTTTCACTCCATCACCCCCAAAACATTTTTTATATGTTATAGAATACAGTAGGGGTAAAATGATAATAAAGTGCAAGCATCATACAAGGTGCTGTCCTTGGCCCCTACCTAGCACTGTCAGCAGTTTTGCATGGTCACATTGTTATCTCTGGCAAACAAACTCAGCTCTGCTACGTTGGTACCAAAATATAAAGATTTTAAGGTGAGAATTCTCCCTGAACGTCCTGCAGAAATGCGCTGTATCTTTAATGAATGATTAGACCACAGCTTGGCTCTGGCAGGCCGTCTCTGACATCTTGCTGGTGATTCCTAGAAGCTTGAATGCCTTGGAGAGTAGAGAGAAGAAGCACAGAATACATAAGAAGCTGCTGTGTAGGCCGAGCAGGAACTCATACATACTCCAGTCACAGATTCCCTCACCAGGAGGTTCTGTGAGCAGCAGCGGAACTGCACTTACTGAGGAAAAAATGAGGAAAAAAATAAAAAAAATAATGATAATAATTTTTTCCTGGCATCTGTTCTGAACTTATTTTCCTAAATTCCCATATGTCTGCTCCGCCATCTCATTATCTGGGGTTAAAAAAATAATGTGATCCTCGTCAGTGAAGAGTTTAATGCACAGAATTTGCATTAAATTTTGTAGTAAACATATTTTTTTCCTTTTGGCTGCCCGGATTATAGCTGATAAATGCTGTACAGAAACCGCCAAGAGACACAGTCAACATTAACCCATTAATGTTTCAGGGATTTTGACATCTTTGTACTTATTTTGATAAAAAAATATTCTGTATATATAGTACTGTGTATCTCACTGTCACTCAGTAAATAATAAAACAATACTACATCCTCCTGTATACAAAGCAATAAATACTATAAAACTGCCCCATATGCAGAAGAGTGTGACTGTTATGATACTGCCTCACATGTGCAAGAATATAATTACTATATACTATAGTCTATAATACTGTACAAAGAATATCTACTATAATACTATAATACTATATAAAACTATATAATACTATAATACTGCTCCTATGTACAAGAATATAACTACTATACCTACTATGTAATAGAATATAACTATAATACTGCTCCTATGTACTATATACTGATATACTATAACTATAATACTGCTCTATGTACAAGAATTATATAACTACTATAATACTGCTCCTATGTACAAAATATAACTATATAATACTGCTCCTATGTACAAGAACTTATAAACTATATAATACTGCTCCTATGGTACAAGAATATAACTATATAATACTATGTACAAGAATATAACTACTATAATATACTATGTACTAGAACATAACTACTATTACTGCTCCTATGTACAAGAATATAACTACTATAATACTGCTCCTATGTACAAGAATATAAACTACTATAATACTGCTCCTATGTACAAGAATATAACTACTATAATACTGCTCCTATGTACAAGAATATAACTACTATATACTGCTCTTATGTAAAGAACTCTAACTGTAATATGTACAAGAATACTAATATAATACTCCTATGTACAAGATATAACTACTATAATACTGCTCCTATGTACAAAGAATATAACTAATAACTATATAATACTGCTCCTATGTACAAGAATATACTATATAATACTGCTCCTATGTTACAAGAATATAACTATATAATACTGCTCCTATGTACAAGAATATATAACTATAATACTTGCTCCTTTGTACAAGAATATAACTACTATAATACTACTCCTATGTATAAGAATATAAACTAATATAATACTGCTCCTATGTACAAGAATATAACTACTATAAACTGCTCCTATGTACTATACTATAATAGTACAAGAATATAACAGACTATACTATAATACTGCTCCTATGTACAAGAATATAACTACTATAATACTGCTCCTATGTACAAGAATATAACTACTATAATACTGCTCTCCTATGTACAAGAATATAACTACTATAATAACTGCTCCTATGTACAAGAAATATAAACTACTATAATACTGCTGCTCCTATGTACAAGAATATAACTACTTAATAAGTAGCTGCTCCTATGTTACAAGAATGATAACTACTATAATACTGCTCCTACTGTTACAAGGAAATATAACTACTATAATACTGCTCCTTATGTATAAGAATATAACTACTATAATACTGGCTCTATGTACAAGAATAACTACTATAATACGTGCTTTGTAAAATCTAACTACTATATACTGCCTCCTATGTACAAGAATATAACTACTATAATACTGCCTCCTATGTACAAGAACGGATAACTACTGATAATACTGCCTCCTACTGTACAAATATAACTAATATAATACTGCTCCTATTGTACCAAGACTATAGCTAATATAATTAACTGCTTCCTATGTACAAAGAATATAACTAATAATATTACTGCCTTCCTATGTACAAGAATATAACATTTATAATACTGCCTCCTATGTACAAGAATATAACTACTATAATACTGCTCCTATGTACAAGAATTATAACTACTATAATACTGCTCCTATGTGCCAAGAATATAACTACTATAATACTGCTCCTTTGTACAAGAATATAACTACTATAATACTACTCCTATGTATAAGAATATAACTACTATAATACTGCTCCTATGTACAAGAATATAACTACTATAATACTGCTCCTATGTACAAGAATATAACTACTATAATACTGCTCCTATGTACAAGAATATAACTACTATAATACTGCTCCTATGTACAAGAATATAACTACTATAATACTGCTCCCATGTACAAGAAAATAACTACTATAATACTGCCTCCTATGTACAAGAATATAACTACTATAATACTGCCTCCTATGTACAAGAATATAACTACTATAATACTGCCTCCTATGTACAAGAATATAACTACTATAATACTGCTCCTATGTACAAGAATATAACTACTATAATACTGCTCCTATGTGCAAGAATATAACTACTATAATACTGCTCCTTTGTACAAGAATATAACTACTATAATACTACTCCTATGTATAAGAATATAACTACTTAATACTGCTCCTATGTACAGATATAACTACTATAATACTGCTCCTATGTACAAGAATATAACTACTATAAATACTGCTCCTATGTACAAGAATATACTACTATAATACTGCTCTATGTACAAGAATATAACTACTATAATACTGCTCCTATGTACAAGAAAATAACTACTATATACTACTCCTTATGTATGTACAAGAATATAACTACTATAATACTGCCTAAATCCTTGTTACAAGAATATAACTACTATATATACTGCTCCTATGTACAAGAATATAACTACTATAATACTTGCCTACTCCTATGTACAAGAATATAATACTATAAATAACTGCTCCTTATGTACAACAAAGAATAAACTACTATAATACTACTCCTATGTATTAAAGAATATAACTACTATAATACTGCCTCCTATGTACAAGAATATAACTACTATAATACTGCTCCTATGTACAAGAATATAACTACTATAATACTGCTCCTATGTACAAGAATATAACTACTATAATACTGCTCCTATGTACAAGAATAAATAATACCTATAATTACTTGCTCCATGTACAAGAAAATAACTACTATAATACTGCCTCCTATGTACAAGAATATAACTACTATAATACTGCCTCTATGTACAAGATATAACTACTATAATACTGCTCCTATGTACAAGAATATAACTACTATATACTGCTCTTATGTACAAGAATCTAACTACTATAATACTGCTCCTATGTACAAGAATATAAACTACTAATACTGCCTCCTATGTACAAGAATATAACTACTATAATACTGCTCCTATGTACAAGAATATAACTAATATAATACTGCTCCTATGTACAAGAAATATAGCTAATATAATACTGCTCCTATGTACAAGAATATAACTATTATAATACTGCCTCCTTATGTACAAGAATATAACTATTATAATACTGCCTCCTATGTACAAGAATATAACACTATAATACTGCCTCCTATGTACAAGAATATAACTACTATAATACTGCTCCTATGTGCAAGAATATAACTACTATAATACTGCTCCTTTGTACAAGAATATAACTACTATAATACTACTCCTATGTATAAGAATATAACTACTATAATACTGCTCCTATGTACAAGAATATAACTACTATAATACTGCTCCTATGTACAAGATATATATACCTGCTCCTATGTACAAGAATATAAACTACTATAATACAAGAATATAACTACTATAATATGTACAAGAATATAACTACTATAATACTGCTCCTATGTACAAGAATATAACTACTATAATACTGCTCCATGTACTAATAACTACTATAATACTGCTCAAGAATATAACTACTATAATACTGCCTCCTTGTACAAGAATATAACTACTATAATACTGCCTCCTATGTACAAAATATATACTACTATAATACTAATCCTATGTACAAAGAATATAACTACTATAATACTGCTCCTATGTACAAGAATATAACTACTATAATACTGCTCCTATGTACAAGAATATAACTACTATAATACTGCTCCTATGTACAAGAATATAACTACTTAATACTGCTCCTTGTACAAGAATATACTACTATAATACTGCCCCATGTACAAAGAAATAACTACTATAATACTGCCTCCTATGTACAAGAATATAACTACTATAATACTGCCTCCTATGTACAAGAATATAACTACTATAATACTGCCTCCTATGTACAAGAAATATAACTACTATAATACTGCTCATATATACAAGAATATAACTACTATAATACTGCTCCTTTGTACAAGAATATAACTACTATAATACTACTCCTATGTATAAGAATATAACTACTATAATACTGCTCCTATGTACAAGAATATAACTACTATAATACTGCTCCTATGTACAAGAATATAACTACTATAATACTGCTCCTATGTACAAGAATATAACTACTATAATACTGCTCCTATGTACAAGAATATAACTACTATAATACTGCTCCCATGTACAAGAAAATAACTACTATAATACTGCCTCCTATGTACAAGAATATAACTACTATAATACTGCCTCCTATGTACAAGAATATAACTACTATAATACTGCTCCTATGTACAAGAATATAACTACTATAATACTGCTCCCTACCTACAAGAATTTAAATCCTCTTATAACACTGCCTGTGCATGAATATATGGATCTATCATTTATATCTTTTCTGTGTATTCTCCTCCCGTTTTTCCGGTTCTCCTTTCTTACATTCGGACATTACAATCTTCCAGCAGAACATTTATGATGAAGATGAATGATCCGGTGTCTTGGAGCTGTCTTCTGACGTTAGCTGCAGTATAAACATGGCTGAGCTCCTCTGTGATTCCTTCTTGAGTGACCAGATGTCTAAAGTGTATAATTAGTCATTTGTAGGGTTTCAAACATCCATAAATCACATGATGCGGCACAGGTATCACATCCAGGACAATTTGTCTTTGGAGGTAGTGGTTGTCACTGGAGCAGTGGGTAGGAAGGGTCGGAGGATATCGACTATCCATCAAGATAGCCTGGGATCAGGAACCATCCTCCATGTTCCTGTGTCTCAGCTCAGAAGGGAAGTTTTGTACATTAAAGGGGTTGTCCCACAAAAAATATTTTACAGATTTCATACCAGCCTCTGGGTTTGAACACTTTTGCAATTCAATGTATTTAAAAATTTAGAATAGCCACTGAGTTATTCAATAAACTGTATCTGTATAGCGCCATCTGCTGTTTGTTTTTTCCTTATTTCTTTGTCCAGCTCTCTGAGATAGCCGCACATGCTCAGTTTCAATCTTCAACTGTTTCCTGAGTTGTCATAGGAAGAGAACAGCAGCTGAATGGACACGCCCCTTATCTACTGGAGAAAAGACACGCCCCCTGAGCTGTCATCTTGATATAATTCTAGCAGAGCAATGAATGTGGAGATCTCTGGATCCATGTGAGGTACAGGGCTGGTTCTAGCTTTGTTAGTAAGATATTGTCCTGTACTATATGATGTGTGATTTTCATTTTTTACATTAGTTATGGGAGCACCTCTTTAAGGATCTTTTTGTCTGAGGACATCTAGAGAAGGTTCCTCTATTACGGTGGATATTTCTGGCTAGCTTTATGTACTGCAGAACCACAGTTAGACAACCCTTCACCTGAGGCAATTTTATCCAATGGGAAGGGACTTATGTAGCATACCAAAGACTACCACGATTTTCTCAGAAATCGATTGCTGCAGTCAGATTTGCAATATTTCTTCTAGTGGTTCAAAAGTTATCAAAACAGAAATTTTCAACATAAACTGGGAACGTTCCCTGTGTTGCACATCTATTTGACTCGTTCTTTATGTGTTTTCCCTGGTGCTGTGTTGATAACTTTTGAACATCAAGAGATATTGCATATCTGATTGTGGCAATCGATTTCTGAGAAAATTCTGGTCTACTTCGATTTGCTACATGATCTCCTTCCCTTTAGAAAGTATTAGCCCTTGATCCAATATGGCGGCTTTCAAGATGGCGTGGCGGCGGCCATGTTCCAGACATAGCCCAAAAGATTTGACCCATTACTTGCTGGAGTAATCAGATTTTTCACTTTCCCTTTCGTTTCTTAAATAAAAGGGTGTCCTGAGACTTTTGACTCACCCTGTACAGTAGTGCACAATATGTTTTTGTATGGATGTTCTCTCTTACCTTTTTTACTTTTTTTTTTCTCCTTTTCTTGATACTTTGTTGTTAGAGGTTTATGCTATTTTAAGTCCTTGTACAGCCACCTAGTGGTAGTAATGTGAATTGCAGACCTTCAAATGTTTTACTAAAATGTTGCAATTTTGCCTGGAATTTGTTTCATGAGAAATTGGAGTTAATAACCAAGAAAAAGTAATGCATCTGTATTCGGTGCTTCTCCCACATGACCCATGTTACCAAAAAAAACAAAAACAAAAACATAACCCAAGGGGCACTGGGGAATCTGGAAAACAGACATCAAATCAATTTGCAGATTTGTCCTTTATAGATTCTAATAATAATCCAATCCGGGACCCAAAAAAGTAGATTTTTGTAGAAGAGGTTTGCAATATGTCTAAGCCTAATACAGCCAACTGGACATCAGAGCACCCCAAAGTTATAGAAACACTCAGGACAATTAGGGTGGTGTGGGTACCTGTAGACATGCACACCCATGGCTGCATCTACTACAGGTTGAGAACCTACTGTAGATCCTAGGTCATACTGTTGACAATGGCAAAGTGATATAAAGTGTACCGACCTATGGTCTGGAGGTGGAAGAAACACAACGGTCAAGAAGAAGCAGAGGTCAGAAATGGGATCAGATCAACATAGTACAGAATCTAGTGTTAGAAGGGCAGGTGGACTCCAAAAAGTAGGATCAAAAAACTAGAAATAAAGGTCAGCAATCAGAGATATCATCAGGGCAGGGTATAACTGAGGTTAGAATGGGTAGTCACAGAACAAATTGGATAACAAGACAGGTCATTAGGTCAGGTAAAAAGGTCAGCACCAGTGGTGGTGTATATTAGCACAAATGACAGTTTTGGTGGCACGTGGAATGTGAGGCTCAGGTTGGAGATCAGCACCACGGACAGAGGTAAAATACGTTCAGTCAGAGCAGTACTATCACTCCTAGTATGTCCTGTTACAGGGAACAGCAACCTCCAGCACTTCAGCTCTTCTGAAACCACAACTCCTAGAATCCTACTTTCACTTCAGTGGGAACAGTTGAGCAGGTGTGCTGCTAGAGTGACGGAGGTTGCTGACCCTGTTCTAGTACCTCCAAAACTCTAGACAGTACCAGGTGTTATCTCCATATGCTAACATAGTATCCACCTCACACCAGCAGATATTCCCCATCCATACTGCCATTTCCAGTTTAAATAAAACTTCCACACAATGCATAAATAATGAGAGGACTAAGGGCAAAATCCCTGGTGGTCTAGCGCATTGAATGGGGTAATGGTAAAAGCCCTAGAAGTCTAAGGCATTGAAATAAGTAAAGTTAAAGTCCATGGTTGTCTAGTGCATTAAACTAAGTAATGATAAATTCCCTCTTTGTCTAGGACATTTAAGTGAGTTATGATAAAGTCCATGGTAGTCTAGGGCATTGAATAGGATAATGATAAAATCCCTGGTGGTCTAGTACAATGAACTGAGTAATGATGAAGTTGTTCTTTGTCTCAGGCATTAAAAGGAGTGAGGATAAAGTCCATGGTGGTCTATGGCATTGACTAGGGTAATGATAAAGTCCCTGGTGGTCTAGTGCATTGAACTGAGTAATGATAAAATCCCTCTTGGTCTAGGGAATTAAAATGACTGATGATAAAGTCCCTGGTGGTCTAGGGCATTGAATAGGATAATGATAGAGTTCCTGGTGGTCTAGGTCATTGAATAGGGTAATGATAAAGTCCCTGGTGGACTAGTGCAATGAACTAAGTAATAATACATTCCCTCTTTGTCTAGGGCATTTAAGTGAGTTATGAGTGAGTCCCTTGTGGTCTAGAGCATTGAATACGGTAATGATAAAGTCCATGGTGGTCTAGGGCATTGAATAGGGTAATGATAAAATCCCTGGTCGTCTAGTACACAGAACTGAGTAATGATAAAGTCATTCTTTGTCTCGGGCAATATAAGAAGTGAGGATAAAGTCCATGGTGGCCTAGAGCATTGACTGGGGAAATGATAAAGTCCCCGGTGGTCTAGTGCAATGAACTGATTAATGATAAAATCCCTCTTGGTCTAGGGAATTAAAATGACTGATGATAAAGTCCCTGGTGGTCTAGGGCATTGAATAGGATAATTATAGTTCCTGGTGGTCTAAGGCATTAAATACGGTAATGATGAAGTTCATGGTGGTCTAGGGCATTGAATAGGATAATGATAGAATCCCTGGTGGTCTAGTACAATGAACTGAGTAATGATGAAGTTGTTCTTTGTCTCAGGCATTGAAAGGAGTTAGGATAAAGTCCATGGTGGTCTATGGCAGGGATGGCTAACCTGCAGCTCTCGAAATGTTGCAAAACTACAACTCCCAGCATGCCCAGTCTGCCTACAGCTACCAGCCTACAGCAGGGCACGGTGAGACTTGTAGTTTTATAACATCTGGAGAACCGCAGGTTGGCCAGCCCTGGTCTATGGCATTGACTAGGGAAATGATAAAGTCCCTGGTGGTCCAGTGCATTGAACTGAGTAATGATAAAATCCCTCTTGGTCTAGGGAATTAAAATGACGGATGATAAAGTCCCTGGTGGTCTAGGGTATTGAATAAGATAATGATAGAGTTCCAGGTGGTCTAGGGCATTCAGTTTAGTAATGATACATTCTCAGGTGGTCTACAGGTTTGAATTAAGTAATGATAAAGTCCCTGGTGGTCAAAAAGAGTAAAGCTTTACAGGTTCAATTTTGAGGATTCTCCTTAAGTTTCAGTCTCCCTAGAAATTAATACTGAGCAGCCTGTCAGTTCTGCAGCCCCTAACAGCCACTCAGAGCATCCCCCTCACTGGCACCCGCGGTTACCTGGCCCCGTTTCCCCTGATTCTGTATTACAGCCACTATTTGCATTCATAAATCATAGGTTTAAAGTGACAATAAAAATCCTCTTGAAATTTGGCTACATCAGGATTTGCACTTAATGTGTCCCGAGAAATTTCAGTATTAATGAAAGGAGAAGAAATGATCTGACGGCCATAATTATAAACAGGACAGATTTTTCTTTAAAGGCTATTAAATGTAACTCTGAATGAATAATTCAGGGCACGGACGTGTAGGACGATTTATTAGATGAGATGTTACATCTGTGAGCACTTCTGTATCCAGTGTTAACCTGACAACCAGGGGTGTGTGACGGGGGAGGACTGAGGGGGTTCCAAGAAAAATACCGCAAATGAATCACTAACATAGTTATATTGTACATAGGAGCAGTATTATAGTAGTTATATTCTTGTACATAGGAGCAGTATTATAGTAGTTATATTCTTGTACAGAGGAGGCAGTATTATAGTAGTTATATTCTTGTACATAGGAGGCAGTATTATAGTAGTTATATTCTTGTACATTGGAGGCAGTATTATAGTAGTTATATTCTTGTACATAGGAGGCAGTATTATAGTAGTTATATTCTTGTACATAGGAGGCAGTATTATAGTAGTTATATTCTTGTACATTGGAGGCAGTATTATAGTAGTTATATTCTTGTACATAGGAGCATTATTATAGTAGTTATATTCTTGTACATAGGAGCAGTATTATAGTAGTTATATTCTTGTACATAGGAGCAGTATTATAGTAGTTATATTCTTGTACATAGGAGCAGTATTATAGTATTTATATTCTTGTATATAGGAGCAGTATTATAGTAGTTATATTCTTGTACATAGGAGCAGTATTATAGTAGTTATATTCTTGTACATAGGAGGTAGTATTATAGTAGTTGTATTCTTATACATAGGAGGAGCAGTATTATAGTATTTATATTCTTGTACATAGAAGCAGTATTATAGTAGTTATATTCTTGTACATTGGAGGCGGTATTATAGTAGTTATATTCTTGTACATAGGAGGCAGTATTATAGTAGTTATATTCTTGTACATAGGAGCAGTATTATAGTAGTTATATTTGTACATAGGAGCAGTATTATAGTAGTTATATTCTTGTACATAGGAGGCAGTATTATAGTAGTTATATTCTTGTACATAGGAGCAGTATTATAGTAGTTATATTCTTGTACATAAGGAGCAGTATTATAGTAGTTATATTCTTGTACATAGGAGCAGTATTATAGTAGTTATATTCTTGTACATGGAGGCAGTATTATAGTAGTTATATTCTTGTACATAGGAGCAGTATTATAGTAGTTATATTCTTGTACATAGAAGCAGTATTATAGTAGTTATATTCTTGTACATAGGAGCAGTATTATAGTAGTTATAATCTTGTACATAGGAGCAGTATTATAGTAGTTATATTTCAGACATTAGTAGTTATATTCTTGTACATAAGAGCAGTATTATAGTAGTTACATTCTTGTACATAGGAGCAGTATTATAGTAGTTATATTCTTGTACATAGGAGCGGTATTATAGTAGTTATATTCTTGTACATAGGAGCAGTATTATAGTAGTTATATTCTTGTACATAGAAGCAGTATTATAGTAGTTATATTCTTGTACATATGGGAGCAGTATTATAGTAGTTATATTCTTGTACATAGGAGCAGTATTATAGTAGTTATATTCTTGTACATAGGAGCAGTATTATAGTAGTTATATTCTTGTACATAGAAACAGTATTATAGTAGTTATATTCTTGTACATAAGAGCAGTATTATAGTAGTTACATTCTTGTACATAGGAGCAGTATGATAGTAGTTATATTCTTGTACATAGGAGCGGTATTATAGTAGTTATATTCTTGTACATAGGAGCAGTATTATAGTAGTTATATTCTTGTACATAGAAGCAGTATTATAGTAGTTATATTCTTGTACATGGGAGCAGTATTATAGTAGTTATATTCTTGTACATAGGAGCAGTATTATAGTAGTTATATTCTTGTACATAGAAGCAGTATTATAGTAGTTATATTCTTGTACATGGGAGCAGTATTATAGTAGTTATATTCTTGTACATAGGAGCAGTATTATAGTAGTTATATTCTTGTACATAGGAGATGTATTATAGAAGTTATATTCTTGTACATAGGAGCAGTATTATAGTAGTTATATTCTTGTACATAGAAGCAGTATTATAGTAGTTATATTCTTGTACATACAGTAGGAGCAGTATTATAGTAGTTATATTCTTGTACATAGAAGCAGTATTATAGTAGTTATATTCTTGTACATGGGAGCAGTATTATAGTAGTTATATTCTTGTACATAGGAGCAGTATTATAGTAGTTATATTCTTGTACATAGGAGCAGTATTATAGTAGTTATATTCTTGTACATAGGAGCAGTATTATGGTAGTTATTTTCTTGTACATAGGATCAGTATTATAGTAGTTATATTCTTGTACATAGGAGCAGTATTATAGCAGTTATATTCCTGTACATAAGAGCAGTATTATAATAGTTATATTCTTGTACATAGGAGTATTATTATAGTAGTTATATTTTTCAACATAGGAGGCAGTATTATAGTAGTTATATTCTTGTACATAGGAGGCAGTATTATAGTAGTTATATTATTGTACATAGGAGCAGTATTATAGTAGTTATATTCTTGTACATAGGAGGCAGTATTATAGTAGTTATATTCTTGTACATAAGAGCAGTATTATAGTAGTTATATTCTTGTACATAGGAGCAGTATTATAGTAGTTATATTCTTCAACATAGGAGGCAGTATTATAGTAGTTATATTCTTGTACATAGGAGGCAGTATTATAGTAGTTATATTATTGTACATAGGAGCAGTATTATAGTAGTTATATTCTTGTACATAGGAGCAGTATTATAGTAGTTATATTCTTGTACACAAGAGCAGTATTATAGTAGTTATATTCTTGTACATAGAAGCAGTATTATAGTAGTTATATTCTTCAACATAGGAGGCAGTATTATAGTAGTTATATTCTTGTACATAGAAGCAGTATTATAGTAGTTATATTCTTGTACAGAGGAGGCAGAATTATAGTAGTTATATTCTTGTACATATGAGCAGTATTATAGTAGTTATATTCTTGTACATAGGAGGCAGTATTATAGTAGTTATATTCTTGTACATAGGAGCAGTATTATAGTAGTTATATTCTTGTACATAGGAGCAGTATTATAGTAGTTATATTCTTGTACATAGAAGCAGTATTATAGTAGTTATATTCTTGTACATAGGAGGCAGTAATATAGTAGTTATATTCTTGTACATAGGAGGCAGTATTATAGTAGTTATATTCTTGTACATAGGAGGCAGTATTATAGTAGTTATATTCTTGTACATAGGAGCAGTATTATAGTATTTATATACTTGTACATAGGAGCAGTATTATAGTAGTTATATTCTTGTACATAGGGACAGTATTAGAGTAGTTATGTTCTTTTAAATAGAGAGGCAATTTAGAGGACCAGAACAGCTTCTTTATAACAGAGTTGGATTTTTTATTACCTTAGACTACCATAGGCAGTTTATTTGAGCTGATTTCCCAGATCATTGTTGTACTGGAGCATTGCTTATTATTATTGTTAACTGATTTTGTGCTTTACACTTTGAGTTTTCTGCCCGGTCACTCTGTAAATATTGGTTCTGGCTAGAGAACAATGAAGGTTGAATCAATTAATCACAAATCGCTATAAATCCAGTATACCCAGGCCACTCTTCCTTAGGGTATGGGTACACAGGGTTGCTGTGCTACAGGCAGATTACGGCCATGCTGAGGTAAAGAACTCTGGGCCAATTAGCCCACAGCTGCCTTTCATTTAATAATGAAGACCACAGTGTATAGTCCATCTTCATTGTTAATGGCCATGGGGCACCTTTAAACAGAGGCTGTTACTGGTATGGGATTTGGCTTGTTAGGGGGAGATATCCAGATTATTGCTGTTCTGGCCTGAAATTTCCTGCAGGTTATCGGACAGTAAACACAGAGTATTAATCAGCATACCCACTTCTCCAACCACAGCGCTGTCTTGCCCTACAGGTGGGAGCCGTTCTTTTGCCATCTGCTTTTCCTGCTTTTCCACATCATCTAATATCATTGAGACTATGTCATCAGAAACATTCAGATCCTCCTCTCTCTGCATCTTACTGACTTTTATAGGACATGGAGACTTTGAAGGAAGATTTGGAAAAAATAAAAAACACAAAAGATGAGAATGGTTATCCTTAAGACCTGCCCCCCCAAGGGATGCAGACTGGATGGTGTTTTTTGGCACACTGGCACCGGACTTCCATCTTATTGGTATTGAATTATATTTATGGCTGATGTCGGAATAAGCAAATAAAACTGACACAGCATCAGTTTCCCTGCACTCTCTCTACACTCTACTTATGGTCTCTCTGCACTGTCCCTACACTGTCCTTCCGCTCTCCCTTCACTCTCCTTCTCCAATATTCTTCTATTAATAATTTTCACTGTCTGTAGTGCGTGAGCGTTTGCCACAACTCTACGTATGCTCAGGTCACAGGACAATGGCGGATACCGCGTTGGAAGGAGGGTTTATAGCGCTGTGACATCACAAGGGATTGTATCTGTGGACTGACTGGCTGCACAGTGTAATGAGTGATCTTGTGTTCCTGGGCTTCTTACTTTAACTTTTTAACACGTGCAACTGCCATTTTAGGAAAACTTATCACGAAGCATGAGAAAATTCGGATTTTCCTAAACTTCAGACCAAATTCCGCTTCCACTGTTCACTCAACACTAGGTCTGGCTTCAGATTTTTTTTTTCAGCACTCTCTTAACCTTTAGAAGCAAAGTCCATTCAGAATTACCAAATGGACCTGAAAATAGCTGATCCTCCTTTTGTTTGCGGCATTTAAAGAGATTAAACTGGCAGCGATCCAGGCAGAGATGATCTTCACCTGAAGTGCACTCCTGACAGTGTCCAGTAAAATGCTTAATTTCTTTCCTTCACGCTGACAGGTTACACTTGTGATTGCCTTTCTGCCATATAAGTTTATCGCTTCTTCGTGTGCCAGCCACATCACTTGGTCAACAAGCTGGTGCTGCCCGACTCTGTGTCCCTCAACAAAACTTCATCAAAAGAGACTCCATTATTTCAATAAAGCCTTTGAATTGTCTTGCTGTGGGGAAGAATTACTGTTCGTAAATGTAAATTGTGCACAGATGTAGCAGAGCTGAGTTTGTCACTGCTGGCATCAGTATGTTTTTAGATGCCTGGTTCAGATAAACGTAAAACTGGAAAAACTGAACTTCCTCTGACTTAAATGGTCATAATTCACCTGTAACAAACGGATGGATGTTGTCAGATATCTCTATAATACCTTTATACTTTATTATTATTATGATATATATATATATATTTTTTTTTAACTTGTGGATTGAGGAACGATTATGTTGACAACATCAGCTCTGCCACATCTGTATAAATGTACAGTACATTTGGAAATGTGACCCACATTTTTTCTTTTTTTATACTATTTGTTGTAAGTAATGTTGAGCGAATTGAAGTCAAACAAATTGACTTCAATCCAAATTTCATGATAAATTTTATTCGCCTCGAAGCCGAATTTCTGTGAAATGGCAGTGAAAACAAAACAAGCAAAAAAAAAACATACTCACCTCATCCATTTGCTCGGGAATAGGCCATCACGGCCATCTTGATTGAAGATACTCTGCAAAATCTTGCGCGGGGTGACGTCATCATGTCAATCTTCAATCAAGATGGCCGTGACTGCCTGTACGTGAGAAAATGAATAATGTAAAGATAATAAGAGTATTTGTCCCAAACCGAAAATGCTCATATTTTCTGAAAATTTTGCTCTCTTTTCCTTTGATTCTCCTGAATTGAATCACACAGAATTCAGATTCAGTAGCATAGGATTTTTTTTTAATAATTTAAATCAAATCTTCAAATTTTAGAACCAACTTCTTCAAGCTCATCTTTAGTACTTACTCCATGGTGAAGGGACGAAGATGTGGTCTGAAAGACCCTAGAGGCAGAATTCAAAATCAGTTGGAACAGTTAGGGTTGATTTGACCTGTACCCCAGAATGTTTTGCCCCTTGAAGTGCTGGCAGTCTTATGAACGGGGAGGTGTAGTTGACTATGATAAATGGGTCTTTCCAATCGATGCTGTTTTAATGTGAATTCAAAGATTTGAGAATAAATAGGCTTACACAGGCTAAGTGATAAAAATATTTACTGTGAATACATATATACAGTATATACTGTAGTAACACATACAAAATAGATAAGCTCCTGTTGCCACATTACCCACGTAGCACATGGCAGAAGCCCCATGGTGATATGAGAAAGTGACCTAAAACATCTGACCTAGATGATGTTTCCTTTGAGTTAACCACTGGTCATCTGACACAGTTTTGCATATGTTAACTAACTATCTTTTATTCACTACATTACAAGGTATATAAAAGCTGATATAATAATTAAAGGGGTAGGAACCTTTACCACCTAGATGCTATTTGACTAGTAAATATTCCAACTGTAAGTTCATATTCTTCAAAGGCTGCAAATGCCCCCCACTCCCCTCCTTAATGATGAGAAAGTAAATTGTTTGCTGATTCTACGACAAAGTCTAAGAAGTAAGCAAGATCTCGAAGGAAGAAACAACATTCTGTGCCGCCGAGCCGCCTTTGATTTTTGTGTTCCGTTCCTATTCATTTTGATTTTTGCTGTTTATATTTCTGGGATCAGAGGTTCATTAGATTCCTGCTGAGATGAAAAAAGTGTTAAAATCACAGGGACGTAGTGAATACCTGGAGCAGAGGCCGGCAAATCAAAAGCCATTTTATCTTTTAAATTGACCCAGTATCTGCGCTTTGCAAATACAGACTTATTAGGGGATTCTTTGCTGCGGATATTTCTCCAAACACGAAGTGGCTGATTTATTTCGCCTTTACAGGATAAATCTGGGTCACGGAGCGACGGGTGTCCCTTGACATAACTTCAGCATGGAGTTCAACAAAAGGGAAAGAGGTTTACAGGGAAATAAGCAACACTGGCGACCGGCGTGTGTTCATGTCCAGGTTATCAGTTTCTTGTTTAGCTGCTATTTAAAGGACCAGAGACAAAAAGTATTAAATGTTGAGGGTCTGACATCTGGGGCACCCACCAGTCAGGTGATGGAAGGGGGTCCTTGATTACAAAAGCTCTATTGTGGCTGTTCTTCATATAGCAGTTTAGGATGGAGGTGACATGAGCTGCAGTACCAGACATGGCCACTAACACATATATGGCACTGTGTCTGCATAAACAATTAAAAGGACATGTGCTGATCCAATTGTTTCCTGTATGGTCTCAGTAGTCACTGCAGCAGGGGGTGAGCGTTATGGTCCATAGACTAATACAGGAGCTATAACTCTAATCTGCCTTATCTAGACCTCCATCATTCATCGGTTTAGAAGTGCTGGGCTACAGTCGTATATTGAGCCATGCGGGCTAATGGTCATATTTGGGGACACCTGTGCCCTTTATTTTGAAGCACCCAGAGTGCTCACAATTTTTGGATATTTTTACATTAATCAGGAGTACAGTAGAATATTCTAGGAAGTAATATGTTAAGTTGCTGGCTGCGCAGTGTTACATTGTAATGTCTTATGGGCCAGTGTTACATTGTAATGTCTTATGGGCCAGTGTTACAGTGTAATGTCTTATGGGTCAGTGTTACATTGTAATGTCTTATGGGCCAGTGTTACATTGTAATGTCTTATGGGCCAGTGTTACAATATAATGTCTTATGGTCCAGTGTTACAATATAATGTCTTATGGGCCAGTGTTACAATGGTATATCCTATAGACCAGTGTTACATTGTAATGTCTTATGGGCCAGTGTTACAATATAATGTCTTATGGGCCAGTGTTACAATATAATGTCTTATAGGCCAGTGTTACAATGGTATATCCTATAGACCAGTGTTACATTGTAATGTCTTATGGGCCAGTGTTACAGTGTTATGTCTTATGGGCCAGTGTTACAATATAATGTCTTATGGTCCAGTGTTACAATATAATGTCTTATGGTCCAGTGTTACAATATAATGTCTTATGGGCCAGTGTTACAATATAATGTCTTATGGGCCAGTGTTACAATATAATGTCTTATAGGCCAGTGTTACAATGGTATATCCTATAGACCAGTGTTACATTGTAATGTCTTATGGGCCAGTGTTACAGTGTAATGTCTTATGGGTCAGTGTTACAGTGTTATGTCTTATAGACCAGTGTTACAATGTAATGTCTTATAGACCAGTGTTACAATGTAATGTCTTATAGGTTTAGTTTTACATTGTAATGTATTATTGACCAGTGTTACAATGTAATGTCTTATGGGTCAGTGTTACATTGTAATGTCTTATGGGCCAGTGTTACATTGTAATGTCTTATGGGCCAGTGTTACAGTGTTATGTCTTATGGGCCAGTGTTACAATGTAATGTCTTATAGACCAGTGTTACAATGTAATGTCTTATAGACCAGTGTTACAATGCAATGTCTTATAGACCAGTGTTACAATGTAATGTCTTATAGACCAGTGTTACAATGTAATGTCTTATAGACCATTGTTACAATGTAATGTCTTATGCCTTACAGGAACATCTTCTTAGGGTTCACTTGACTCATCATATCTCCAGACATGCGTCATGAGATGAACAGCTATGATTTTATGATACTGTGTCAGGAGATGTGTGTGCTGCACGTTCCTCTATGAGGCCACCCAGTGGTTGTGATGTGAATTGCAGTCTGTCGAGGTTTTCTTCTAGCATGTTGTAATAATGCTTTGAGTTGGTATTGTGAGAGCTTAGAGTTTGTGGACACGTCTTATCTTCCCCTTCTATATTAAAGCGTCCAGTGGAGAACACCACAACTTTTGGACACATTTTTGGATTTGTTTCTATGACAGACCTGCATAGACCTGTGGTTTTAGTGATGTTCTCTCTGTCAGATTTTCGGGGCCGGGTGTTAACATTCCACCGCACAATTCTACCGAGATCTTTCAATGAGCCCAATTATTTTTCTGCCACACTCGTTGAAGTTAAGTAATTCTAATTGCTTTAATTTTAATCACAATTTTTTTATGACAAGTCTTTACCGCAGGAAAAAAATGCTTAAGTGCTATATACAATTACTAGCTTAAGTAATAATTATAATTAGTCTTAATTTCAGTATAAAATCTGTCATTCTCTTGGGCAAAAGTTTTTTTTTTTTAACGTCAGCTTTGCCTCATTTACTAATATCGCTCAGAAACCTCTTTTCTTATCAGAGATAATTCTTTCTCATGAAGTGGCATCTTCTCGTGTTTGTCCTTGAAGTGTTGGTTCAGCAGGAAGGGTCATAAGTGCCTTTATACGTCTCAGGTAATAGGTTACGTGTGAGCGGCACTTCACTGGAGATCTTATGTGTCTGCTGATGTCAGCAGAGAAAGGGCTGTGTCTGGTGACGGCACGGAGATGTGGAAGGTGCATGTAAAAAAGTGATATATATAGAGAGAGAAATCCAGGTTAAATTACAGAAAGATAGAGAGATAGATAGATAGATAGATAGATATGAGATAGATAGATAGATATGAGATAGATAGATAGATAGATAGATAGATAGATAGATAGATATGAGATAGATAGATAGATAGATAGATAGATAGATAGATATGAGATAGATAGATAGATATGAGATAGATAGATAGATAGATAGATAGATAGGAGATAGATAGATAGATAGATAGATAGATAGATAGATATGAGATAGACAGATAGATATGAGATAGATAGATAGATAGATAGATAGATAGATAGATAGATAGATATGAGATAGATAGATAGATAGATAGATAGATGGATAGATATGAGATAGATAGATAGATATTTTTCCCAGTGCTGCCATTTTTCTGCAATAGATAGATATATATGAGATAGATAGATATGAGATGGATAAATAGATAGATAGATGGATAGAACTGATAGACATGAGATAGATAGATAGATAGATAGATAGATAGATAGATAGATAGATATGAGATAGATAGATAGATAGATAGATAGATCTGATAGACATGAGATAGATAGAAAGATATATAGATAGACATGAGATAGATACATAGATAGATAGATAGATAGATACAAGATGAATAGATAGATATTTATCCTATTTTTCTCAGTGCTGCCATTTTTCTACGATAGATAGATAGACATGAGCTAGATAGATAGATAGATAGATAGATAGATAGATAGATATGAGATAGATAGATAGATATGAGATAGATAGATAGATAGATAGATAGATATGAGATAGATAGATAGATAGATAGATAGATAGATAGATAGATAGATAGGAGATAGATAGATAGATAGATAGATAGATAGATAGATAGATAGATATGAGATAGACAGATAGATATGAGATAGGTAGATAGATAGATAGATATGAGATAGATAGATAGATAGATAGATAGATAGATAGATATGAGATAGATAGATAGATAGATAGATAGATAGATAGATAGATAGATATGAGATAGATAGATAGATATGAGATAGATAGATGGAAAGATAAGATATTGTATATATAGAAGACTCCTTAGCCTGGAATCTCTTGAGGGTTTGCACCCGTTTCATCTCCACTGTGCTGCTGTAACTTTGTGTTTTGGATAGATATGAGATAGATAGATATTTTTCCCAGTGCTGCCATTTTTCTGCAATAGATAGATAGATAGATGAGATAGATAGATAGATATGAGATGGATAAATAGATAGATAGATAGATAGATAGATAGAACTGATAGACATGAGAGAGATAGATAGATAGATAGATAGATAGATAGATATGAGATAGATAGATAGATAGATAGATCTGATAGACATGAGATAGATACATAGATAGATAGATAGATACAAGATGAATAGATAGATATTTATCCTATTTTTCTCAGTGCTGCCATTTTTCTACGATAGATAGATAGACATGAGCTAGATAGATAGATAGATAGATAGATAGATAGATATGAGATAGATAGATAGATAGATAGATAGATATGAGATAGATAGATAGATAGATAGATAGATAGATAGATATGAGATAGATAGATAGATAGATAGGAGATAGATAGATAGATAGATAGATATGAGATAGACAGATAGATATGAGATAGATAGATAGATAGATAGATAGATAGATAGATAGATAGATAGATATGAGATAGATAGATAGATAGATAGATAGATAGATAGATATGAGATAGATAGATAGATATGAGATAGATAGATAGATATGAGATAGATAGATAGATGGATAGATATGAGATAGATAGATAGATAGATAGATATTTTTCCCAGTGCTGCCATTTTTCTGCAATAGATAGATAGATAGATGAGATAGATAGATAGATATGAGATGGATAAATAGATAGATAGATAGATAGAACTGATAGACATGAGAGAGATAGATAGATAGATAGATATGAGATAGATAGATAGATAGATAGATCTGATAGACATGAGATAGATAGAAAGATATATATATAGACATGAGATAGATACGTAGATAGATAGATACAATATGAATAGATAGATATTTATCCTATTTTTCTCAGTGCTGCCATTTTTCTACGATAGATAGATAGACATGAGCTAGATAGATAGATAGATAGATAGATACGAGATGAATAGATAGATATTTATGTTTATTCATTTTTTTCCAGTGCTGCCATTTTTCTATGATAGATAGATGATAGATAGATAGATAGATAGAATGTATAGATAGATAGATAGATAGATAGATAGATATGATGTATAGATAGATAGATAGATAGATAGATAGACAGATAATAGATATGATGTATAGATAGATATGATAGATAGATAGGTAGATAGATAGATAGATAGATAGATAGATAGATAGATAGGATAGATATAGATAGATAGATAGATATGATAGATAGATAGATAGATAGATAGATAGATAGATAGATAGATAATAGATATGATGGATAGATAGATAGATAGATAGATAGATAATAGATATGATGGATAGATAGATAGATAGATAGATAGATAGATAGATAGATAGATAGACAGACAGATAATAGATATGATGTATAGATAGATATGATAGATAGATAGATAGATAGATAATAGATATGATGGATAGATAGATAGATAGATAGATAGATAGATAGATAGATAGATAGATAGATAGATAATAGATATGATTAGAGATGAGCGAGTAGTGAAATATTCGAAAGTTCGAAATTCGATTCGAATAGACTGCGAAATTCGACTATTCGACCGGATATCGAATCCCATTAAAGTCTATGGGAAAAAAATGCTCGCCACTTGGAAATCTCAATTCGACCACTTGGAGGTCACCAAGTCCACCCTGGAACCTCAGAAAAGGATGCCAACACTGCTGGAATGCAACTGGGACAGCAGGGGAAGCATGTCTGGGTGCATATAACGCGCCCAAGTCGCACTATTACGCCACTATCACAGCCTCTCAACAATACACTCCAAACAAAATCTAACCTCTCTGTAAAGTGAGACCATACAAGGAAACCTTCTTTCCTCAACATTGCCATGGACCCCAAGCCAAACTAGACAAAAAAGAAGATAAAATTCTGCACCCCTTAAAATCACGTTGCCTATGACAACCACAGATGGCATAGGCAAGGGGGAAAGCAAATAGACCCCATCCCTAATTGTCATTGTGTGTGTGTGTGAGATGTGGTCAGACATGTCTTCTTTAAAATGTAAAAACAACTCAAAAACACATGCAGAAGCCTTAAAATGCCCAAATTGTTGGCGCTTGAGATGTCAGTGACCCGACCTGGCCCAGTGTCATGTCTAGCAGGTAAAGCAGTGGGGATGTTGAGGGATGCGTAGGACCGCAAAAGGCAGGAAGAGGCCGTGGGCTGGTCATAGGCTCATGGAAAATTTTGTGGCGGCCCAAGAGGTGACACCTCTTAAAAATTATGTGGAGGCCCAAGAGGTGAGACCTCTTAAAAATTATGTGGAGGCCCAAGAGGTGAGACCTGTTAAACATTTTGTGGAGGCCCAAGAGGTGAGACGTATTAAAAATTATGTGGAGGCCCAAGAGGGGAGACCCATTAAAAATTATGTGGAGGCCCAAGAGGGGAGACCTGTTAAAGATTTTGTGGAGGCCCAAGAGGTGAGACGTATTAAAAATTATGTGGAGGCCCAAGAGGGGAGACCTGTTAAAAATTTTGTGGAGGCCCAAGAGGTGAGACGTATTAAAAATTATGTGGAGGCCCAAGAGGGGAGACCCGATAAAAATTATGTGGAGGCCCAAGAGGTGACACCTCTTAAAAATTATGTGGAGGCCCAAGAGGGGAGAACCGATAAAAATTATGTGGAGGCCCAAGAGGTGACACCTCTTAAAAATTATGTGGAGGCCCAAGAGGTGAGACCTCTTAAACATTTTGTGGAGGCCCAAGAGATGAGACCTCTTAAAAATTATGTGGAGGCCCAAGAGGTGAGACCTCTTAAAAATTATGTGGAGGCCCAAGAGGTGAGACCTGTTAAAGATTTTGTGGAGGCCCAAGAGGTGAGACGTATTAAAAATTATGTGGAGGCCCAAGAGGGGAGACCTGTTAAAGATTTTGTGGAGGCCCAAGAGGTGAGACGTATTAAAAATTATGTGGAGGCCCAAGAGGGGAGACCTGTTAAAGATTTTGTGGAGGCCCAAGAGGTGAGACGTATTAAAAATTATGTGGAGGCCCAAGAGGGGAGACCTGTTAAAGATTTTGTGGAGGCCCAAGAGGTGAGACCTCTTAAAAATTATGTGGAGGCCCAAGAGGTGAGACCTCTTAAAAATTATGTGGAGGCCCAAGAGGTGAGACCTGTTAAAGATTTTGTGGAGGCCCAAGAGGGGAGACCTCTTAAAAATTATGTGGAGGCCCAAGAGGTGAGACCTCTTAAACATTTTGTGGAGGCCCAAGAGGTGAGACCTCTTAAACATTTTGTGGAGGCCCAAGAGATGAGACCTCTTAAAAATTATGTGGAGGCCCAAGAGGTGAGACCTGTTAAAGATTTTGTGGAGGCCCAAGAGGTGAGACCTCTTAAAAATTATGTGGAGGCCCAAGAGGTGAGACCTCTTAAACATTTTGTGGAGGCCCAAGAGGTGAGACGTATTAAAAATTATGTGGAGGCCCAAGAGGGGAGACCTGTTAAAGATTTTGTGGAGGCCCAAGAGGTGAGACGTATTAAAAATTATGTGGAGGCCCAAGAGGTGAGACCTCTTAAAAATTATGTGGAGGCCCAAGAGGTGAGACCTCTTAAACATTTTGTGGAGGCCCAAGAGGTGAGACGTATTAAAAATTATGTGGAGGCCCAAGAGGGGAGACCTGTTAAAGATTTTGTGGAGGCCCAAGAGGTGAGACGTATTAAAAATTATGTGGAGGCCCAAGAGGTGAGACCTCTTAAAATTATGTGGAGGCCCAAGAGGTGAGACCTGTTAAAGATTTTGTGGAGGCCCAAGAGATGAGACCTCTTAAAAATTATGTGGAGGCCCAAGAGGTGAGACCTGTTAAAGATTTTGTGGAGGCCCAAGAGGTGAGACCTCTTAAAAATTATGTGGAGGCCCAAGAGGTGAGACCTCTTAAACATTTTGTGGAGGCCCAAGAGGTGAGACGTATTAAAAATTATGTGGAGGCCCAAGAGGGGAGACCTGTTAAAGATTTTGTGGAGGCCCAAGAGGTGAGACGTATTAAAAATTATGTGGAGGCCCAAGAGGGGAGACCCGATAAAAATTATGTGGAGGCCCAAGAGGTGACACCTCTTAAAAATTATGTGGAGGCCCAAGAGGTGAGACCTGTTAAAGATTTTGTGGAGGCCCAAGAGGTGAGACGTATTAAAAATTATGTGGAGGCCCAAGAGGGGAGACCTGTTAAAGATTTTGTGGAGGCCCAAGAGGTGAGACGTATTAAAATTATGTGGAGGCCCAAGAGGGGAGACCTGTTAAAGATTTTGTGGAGGCCCAAGAGGTGAGACGTATTAAAAATTATGTGGAGGCCCAAGAGGGGAGACCTGTTAAAGATTTTGTGGAGGCCCAAGAGGTGAGACGTATTAAAAATTATGTGGAGGCCCAAGAGGGGAGACCTCTTAAAAATTATGTGGAGGCCCAAGAGGTGAGACCTCTTAAACATTTTGTGGAGGCCCAAGAGGCCCAATTTTTCTGATTTACGGACCAATTCTACGGCGGTTAAGGAGGAGGAGGAGGAGGTGGAGGAGGAAATGGCACTTCATACACATGGCACTTCACTTTTGGCTGCTTTCCACTGTTGGAGAAGCAAAGTCCGGGTCAATCCACTTGCTGTTCATTTTGATTAGCGTCAGCCTGTCGGCACTGTCGGTTGACAGGCGGCTGCGCTTATCGGTGATAATGCCCCCGGCAGCGCGGAACACCCTTTCTGATAGCACGCTGGCGGCAGGGCAGGCAAGCACCTCCAAGGCGTACAGGGACAGTTCCAGCCACGTGTCCAACTTGGATTGCGAAGACCCAGTACAGTTTGTTCTCCACTATCCGGACAACACGTGTGTCCCGGGAAAAGCAGCCCAGCATGAAGTCAGCCATGTGTGCCAGACTCTGAATAGGTATGACGTCACTGCCCCCACCAGAAGGATCACTTGCCATTTCCTCCTCTTCCTCTTCCGCCTCCTCTCCGCCCCATCCGCGCTGAACCAATGGGACGCGCACAGCCTGAATGCTACCCTCGCCGCCAGCATCCTCCTCCTCTTCCACAGCCACCTCCACGTCGTCCTCCTCCTCCTCATCCTCCTCCTCCTGCAACTGCCACCGTGAAGCAGACAAAAGTGTGGTCTGACTGTGTAGCTCCGTTGCGTCTCCTCCTGCCCCCGTCTCCTCTGTGTGCAATGCGTTCTCCCTTATTGCGATGAGGGATTCTTTAAGGACGCATAGGAGCGGGATGGTTACGCTCGGCCCTGCTGGCTGTGGCCTCACTTCTCTGTCTGAACTGTCCTCTGCCTGTGGCCATCCCTCTGCCTGTGGCCATCCCTCTGCCTGTGGACATCCCTCTGCCTGTGGACATCCCTCTGCCTGTGGACATCCCTCTGCCTGTGGACATGCCTCTGCCTGTGGACATCCCTCTGCCTCTTGCTGCCTTTTTCGGTGCTGCGCAGACCACCACCTCTCCACTGCTTTCCTCGCTGGACATCACCCTGGACCGGGTCAGTATCGGACAGTACAAAGCGGTGGTACATTTCATACTCCAGCCGTGGCCTGTTTTCATTCTCCCAATGCCTTGAGACATGTACTGAATGTAAATGAAGGTGTTGTAATCGCGTCTCTCTGTGACAATAGCTCGATACTATCAACTGCCAATTTTATTTTTAACTTTTTTTTTTTTTTTAGCGAACAGTTTTTTTCAACTTACTGATGTTTTCCAGTCTCTGTTTGGAAACTTTCTATGACTTTTTTCGTACTGGGTGCATTTGGTATAAATATGCAGAGAGTTATTTATGGTTTAATCGCAGAACGATGCAAAGGGAAAGCGTCGTCTAAAGGAGAATCATTTACCTCAGATAATTCAACCAGCAACTATGGCCCCCAACAGCATTTCCGCGCCCCCGTCCTCGTCCACGTCCTATTCCGCTAGCCCCCCTCCGCATTTTATTTTTTTTTGGTTACAATATTTTGCCTTCACAGCCGTGAAATAATTTTGCAAGAGAACGCACAGTACAGTTGCCAATTATAAGGCCTAATATTTTATAGTATAATTATGTGGATGCCCAAGAGGTGAGACCTGTTAAAAATTTTGTGGAGGCCCAAGAGGTGAGCCATAAATATATACATTTTTCTTATTTACGGAGCAATTCTACGGCGGTTAAGGAGGAGGAGGAGGAGGAGGTGGAGGAGGAAATGGCACTTCATACAGATGGCACTTCACTTTTGGCTGCTTTCCACTGTTAACCTCTTAAACCTTTTGTGGAGGCCCAAAAGGTGAGACCTCTTAAAAATTATGTGGAGGCCCAAGAGGTGAGACCTGTTAAAGATTTTGTGGAGGCCCAAGAGGTGAGACCTGTTAAACATTTTGTGGAGGCCCAAGAGGTGAGACCTGTTAAAAATTATGTGGAGGCCCAATAGGTGAGACCTGGTAAACATTTTGTGGAGACCCAAGAGGTGAGACCCGTTAAAAATTATGTGGAGGCCCAATAGGTGAGACCTGTTAAACATTTTGTGGAGACCCAAGAGGTGAGACCCGTTAAAAATTATGTGGAGGCCCAATAGGTGAGACCTGTTAAACATTTTGTGGAGACCCAAGAGGTGAGACCCGTTAAAAATTATGTGGAGGCCCAATAGGTGAGACCTGTTAAACATTTTGTGGAGACCCAAGAGGTGAGACCCGTTAAAAATTATGTGGAGGCCCAATAGGTGAGACCTGTTAAACATTTTGTGGAGACCCAAGAGGTGAGACCCGTTAAAAATTATGTGGAGGCCCAATAGGTGAGACCTGTTAAACATTTTGTGGAGGCCCAAGAGGTGAGACCTGTTAAAAATTATGTGGAGGCCCAAGAGGTGAGACCTGTTAAACATTTTGTGGAGGCCCAAGAGGTGAGACCTGTTAAACATTTTGTGGAGGCCCAAGAGGTGAGACCTGTTAAAAATTATGAGGAGGCCCAAGAGGTGAGACCTCTTAAAAATTATTTTGAGGCCCAAGAGGTGAGACCGGTTAAAAATTATGAGTAGGCCCAAGAGGTGAGACCTGTTAAAAATTATGAGGAGGCCCAAGAGGTGAGACCTCTTAAACATTTTGTGGGGGCCCAAGAGGTTGAAACCTCTTAAACATTTTGTGCAGGCACAAGAGGTGAGACCGGATAAAAATTATGTTGAGGCCCAAGAGGTGAGACCGGTTAAAAATTATGAGTAGGCCCAAGAGGTGAGACCTGTTAAAAATTATGAGGAGGCCCAAGAGGTGAGACCTCTTAAACATTTTGTGGAGGCCCAAGAGGTGAGCCATAAATATAAAAATTTTTCTGATTTACGGACCAATTCTACGGCGGTTAAGGAGGAGGAGGAGGAGGTGGAGGAGGAAATGGCACTTCATACACATGGCACTTCACTTTTGGCTGCTTTCCACTGTTGGAGAAGCAAAGTCCGGGTCAATCCACTTGCTGTTCATTTTGATTAGCGTCAGCCTGTCGGCACTGTCGGTTGACAGGCGGCTGCGCTTATCGGTAATAATGCCCCCGGCTGCGCTGAACACCCTTTCTGATAGCACGCTGGCGGCAGGGCAGGCAAGCACCTCCAAGGCGTACAGGGACAGTTCCAGCCACGTGTCCAACTTGGAGACCCAGTAAGTGTAGGACGCCGAGGGATCGGGGAGGACAGGGTTACGGTCTGCCAGGTACTCCCGCAACATCCGCCGATACTTGTCCCTCCTGCTGATAGCGGGCCCCGCAGTGATGGAAGTTGCACGAGGGGGTGCCATGAACGTGTCCCACACCTTGGAGAGTGTTCCCCTGGTGGCTGTGGGCCTGATGGATGTTGTGGGACTCTGGGAGACCCTCTCCTCTCTGCCGCCAGCGATGGTGGGTGGGAAAATCTCCATCATGTTCTGCACGAGTTCCCTCTGGTATTCCAGCAATCGATTCGTCCTCTCCTCTACCGGAATAAAAGAGGAGACGTTATCTTTATACCGGGGTCCAGGAGTGCGAAGACCCAGTACAGTTTGTTCTCCCACTATCCGGACAACACGTGTGTCCCGGGAAAAGCAGCCCAGCATGAAGTCAGCCATGTGTGCCAGACTCTGAATAGGCATGACCTCACTGCCCCCCACCAGAAGGATCACTTGCCATTTCCTCCTCTTCCTCTTCCGCCTCCTCTCCGCCCCATCCGCGCTGAAACCAATGGGACGCACACAGCCTGACTGCTA
>ONZH01014762.1:0-18591 GCA_900303285.1 Rhinella marina | reverse complement strand
CCTAAACAATTTTTCCGGAGGTCCACCTACAGGCTCTCTCTCTAAACAATTTTTCTGGAGGTCCACCTACCGGCCCTCTCTCCAAACAATTTTTCCGCAGTGTCAACTACAGACACTGTAAAACAATGTTTCAGGAGCGTCAAACACAGTCCAAAACAATTTTTCAGGAAGCGCAAGTACCGACATTTAAAAAAAAAAAATTTTTGCTGAGGGTCGACTTTATGTACTCCGAAAAGAAAAAATATTTTGGAGGCTCAACAAAAGCTATTTCACTGCATTCTCAGTCGGACAAAGTCATTTGTGGTGTAACCACCATGCTGTGTCAGGCTACATTTTTGGGTGCTTTACCAGTTACCGCATACTAACTCGCCTTTCTTGGTCTGGGTGAGCACAATTGCCAGGAGGGTAACCACCAGGCTGTTGCAGGGGAATTTGGGGTAATGGTGGGATTAGGCAGCCTCAGAGGCATCCATGCATGCTGCCCCTGCTGTCTCCTGTCCATTCCCGTGGTGTTTCCATAATTTTCTGAGGTTTCCAGGTTTTCACCCAGCCTTCTCTAGGCAGAGCCTTGGTCCCCTGCAAAAATGCTCGAGTCTCCCATTGACTTCAATGGGGTTCATTACTGGAAACGAGCACCCGAGCATCGCGAACAGTTCGTCTCGAATAACGAGCACCCAAGCATTTTAGTACTCACTCATCTCTATTAATAACCAATATCAAAGCCGACTTGGAATCCAAGTTTTAAAATGGTTTTCAAGTTGAATAATCAATGGACAAAGTTATTCAACAAAGTCTGGCACAACTTTGGAGATAACGAATTTCACCTTGCCGGATCCCATACATTTGAATGCTGTACAAAGACGAATCTCCTTACTGCAATTAAACAAAGTTATGACCAAAGCGACTTCGGTTCTATGATCTGAAGTGCGTTCCACTGAATTCTAGTTATGAGTAAATAAACTTAATAGATATGTCTAAAAGCAACTGTGATAAGAACAGCATTATTTAGTAACAAAAGCCATTGAAAATCATTGAAAAGTATTGATTGCCATGGTTTACCGTATTTTTCACCCTATAAGACGCATTTTTTTCCTCCAAAAGTGGGGGGAAATGTCTATGCGTCTTATGGGGCGAATGCTAAAGAGCTCTTCCATTATGGAAGTGCTCATTAGCACAGGAACCGATGAAGGATCTGTACTCACCACTTCCTGGTCCTCCGCTCGGCTGTGCAAGGCTGCGCACAGCGTGAGGGCGCTCTGTGACCTCACGCTGTGCGCGCCAGTTCACAGCACAGCCGACAGCAGGAGGGAGCAGAACGCTGGCAGAGAGGAGCGGCAGCGTCCAGGAGCAGGAGAGGAAAGTGGTTTATTTATTTTATAATCTCTGCGGCTGGGGGCTGATACAGGCAGTGGGGGCTCACATTGGAGGCTGATTGATAAAGGCAACATTGGGGGCTGATTGATAGAGACAACATTGGGGGCTGATTGATAGAGGCAACATTGGGGGATGATTGATAGAGGCAACATTGGGGGCTGATAGACGCAACTTTGGGGGCTGATAGAGGCAACATTGGGAGCTCTTATATGAGGTCTTATTGGGTTCTTATTAACATTGGGGGTCTAATTGGGGCTGTGAGCTGATGTCTGATGAAAAATGTTTGTTCTTATTGTCCTCCTGTAAAACCTAGGTGCGTCTTATGGGCCGGTGCGTCTTATAGGTACTTAATGTGTTAAAGAAGGGAAATGAGGTTGCTATGGATTGTAAATTGCCTTGAAAAAGTATTCATACCCCTTGAACTTTTCCACTTTTTTCAAGTTACACCCACAAACTTAAATGTATTTTATTGGAATTGTAGATGATAGACCAACAAAAAGTAGCAAGTACGTGTGAAGTGCAAAGAAAATGATACTCGGTTTTCAAAAATTGTAGTAAAAACCTGGAAAGGGCTGACTGCATTTGTATTCAATGAGTCAATACTTTGTAGGACCACCTTTCGCTGCAATTACAGCTGCAAGTCTTTTGGGGTATGTCTCTACCAGATTTGCACATCTAGAGGCTACAATTTTTGCCCATTCTTCTTGGCAAAATAGCTGTAGCTCAGTCAAATTGGATGGAAAGCGACTGTAAACAGCAAGTTTCAAGTCTTGCCACAGATTCTCAATGGGATTTAGGTCTGCATTTTCTGGGCCATTCTAACACATGAATATGCTTAGATCTATTCTAAACTATTCCATTGTAGCTCTGGCTGTATGTTTAGGGTCGTTTTCCTGCTGGAAAACCTTCGCCCCAGTCTTAAGTCTTTTGCAGCCCCTAAAAGGTTTTCCTCCAGGATTGCCCTGTATTTAGCTCCATACATCTTCCCATCAACTCTGTTTCTGATGAGGAAACGCATCACTATAGCATGATGCTGTCACCGCCATGTTTCACATTGGAGTTGGTGTTCAGGGTCATGTGCAGTGTTAGTTTTTCGCTGCACATAGCATTTAAGCCAAAAAATTCAAGTTTGGTCTTATCTGACCAAAGCACCTTCTTCCACATGTTTGCTGTGTTCTCTACATGACTTGTGGCAAACAGCAACAGGGCTTGCTTTCAAAAATGGCTTTTTTTCTTGCCACTCTTCCATAAAGGCCAGATTTGTGAAGTACACAACTAATAGTTGTCCTGTATACAGATTCTCCCACCTGAGCTGTGGATCTCTGCAACTCCTCCAGAGTGACCATGGGCCTATTGGCTGCTTCTGTAATTAGTTCTCTCTTTGCCTGTTCTGTCAGTTAAGGTGGATGACCAAGTCTTGGTAGGTTTGCAGATATGCCATACTCCTTTCATTTTCAAATGGTGAATTAAACAGTGGTCCATGAGATATTCAGAATTTGGGATACCTTTTATAACCTAATCCTGCTTTACACTTCTCCACAACATTATCCCTGACCTATCTGGTATGTTCCTTGGTTTTCAGGATGCTGTTTGATCTCTAATGTTCTCTAAGAAACCTCTAAGGCCTTCACAGAACAGCTGTAGTTATACTGATAATAAATTCCACATAGGTGGACTCTATTAACTAATTAGATGACTTCTGAAGGTAATTGGTCACACTGGATTTTATTTATGAGTATCAGAGTTTAGGGGGCTGACTGCAAATGCATTCCAAACTTTAGAAATTTGTATTTATTAAACATTTTGAAAACCATGTATCATTTTCCTTTCACTTCACACAAACTTGCTACTTAGTGTTGGTCTATTACATAAAATCCCAATAAAATACAGTTGTTTGTGGATATAACATGAAAAAATGTTAAGAAGTTCAAGGGGTATGAAAACTTACCAATGTAGGCACTGTATGTACAACTTTTTCCCTTGTTTGAAGTACTGCTAGTCCAAGAGTCAGCAACCACTGGGACTCCAGCTGTTCTGAAACTACAACTATTAGAATTCTTCTTTCACTTCGATAGGAGTTACAAGAACAGCCAAGCAAGTTTCACAACAGCTGGAGTGCCCGAGGTTGCTGATCCATGTACTAGTCAATGGGTAAAAATAGTGAACAATTAATTGAGAATTATGTTTATATGTGCTTATTTTTAATAGTTTTTTTTTGCATAAGACCTTTGTGGTTTCATTGGGTAATGTTACTAAAAACTGTGACAGACTGGCAAAGTTAAAATGGATTTGCAGAATACAATATCTTCTTATGGAAAGCACCTTAAGCGGCACAAGGAGTCTTATAGGCAAGGCAATGGTTCTCTCAAATTCTGAGAAAAGTGTATGCAAATGAGCTCTGCCTCTAATACTACCAGATGTAAGGTAGTGCTTAATATTGGCTTCTCCAAATCCTGACCTAGGCCTCTCACCCAGTTAAGTCAATACTCTCTGTTCCGCATTGATGAGGGGCAATCACCCCAAAACAGTTGCCTGCTGATGAGATGCTAGCTTAATTATTATCCAAGTAATGTCTCAAGGCCTTTTAAAATGTCAAAAATTGACTTATAGGATAGCTACCTTACATCTGGTAGTATTAGAGGCAGAGCTTGTTAACATATCATTTGCATACCCTCTTACCAATGTTATAATGGGACATTTGTCTTTTTGTTTAATCCATTTGCTTTATGGATGGTGGGAAGTAAATGCAAAGAAGGTCTAAAACTTAAGCCATGCCATCAATGGCTCACATTGCCATTGACTGAGTTATTATGGGCTACTATCCAGGGGTGGACCTCAAAGATAATCATCTGCCTAAGACTTCCTACGGTAAAACAACCAACCAGCAGGGCTGATGACCTTGCACAGTGACCTGTAGACCAGAAAGGAGAGGAGGTCTGAATCAAAGCTTCTACCTCAGGCAAAGTAGACTGTTCTTAAATCATAGCTACCAAAGAAGAGGCTCTGAAACCTGCATTTAGAATAGTGAATACACCTGCAATCACCTCACATGTCAGGACAAAGATTTAACCAAAGGAAGAAAATTGATGTTTAGAATAAGTACTTTGAATGAGGAATGAGTTTAAATGATTTAAAGTTGAAAAATCATAAGTGGAATGTGTTGCAAGGTTGTTTTTAATAATTTTCAGTGTTTTTTCACGTTAATTATTATGGTTAATTATTACTTATGAACGTAGTGAGATTACTTTTAGTGAGTTACTTAACTAGTTAACATATGCAAGACTCAATTGTTCAGTGTAGGCCACATTTTTGAGTGGTTAGCTCAGGGAATGCATACAGTACTGCACACTGGAAGGATCCTGGGGGTGGAGCATTGGTCACTGGGCTAGGTATAAAATATATACACAGGTAACATACTTTTAAGCTGTAAGGAAGATATAATATGAGGAAGATGTTGTCTGTGACTACTTTTCTTTGTTTTCAATTGATCACAGATTAGAGTGATTGTTCTGGTCTGTCTGTATACAGTATGTCTTTTATCACTGTTTTATAAACTTTGTATTCCCTTATCTTAAATTCTATTGTAAGATACTGGCCTAAGAAGAGATCAACTCAACAAACAGCTGATTGGCAGGTGTGCTGGGAGACAGACCCCCACTGAGAAGATATTGATGACTTAGGGTACTTTCACACTAGCGTTTACAAAATCCGGTATTGAGCTCCATCATAGGGGCTCAATACCGGAATAAAACGCTTCCCTCCTCCCTCCAGCAGGGGACACTGTGGGGTATCTTACCTTCCCTTCCATTATGCGCGCCTTCCTCCTCCTCCTGTGGTGTCCGGAGCTACTGGGACTGGTAAGACAGTGTCTGACACATGTGGGTCCAGAGCACTGTTACGGCCCCACACGTGCACCTGCGGCGGCACGGATCCGGCGGACCCTTCACCCGCCGGATCCATGCTGCCGCTAGTGTGAAAGTAGCCTTATCCAGAGAATAGCTTATCAGCATTCAACATTCAGGCAGACTCTTTAATATAAAAGTTTTAATAGACTAATATAGTTTCCAAGAAGAATGCAACCTCTCTCCTAGAGTACAGTCAGTGACAAGGGATCTTTATACAACTGTACAACTTTATTGTACATAGAATATACAGTTACTTTCTTGTTTCATTTAAACCTATTGCAACACAATAGAGATGTCATTAATGTCTTTCAGACTGACATGATGAGATGGCTCTGCTGATCTAGTCCCCATCTACACAGCAAAGCTGAAAAGTGAGCTTCAAGGCAAAGGAAATGTCAAGCTTTAGTAGCTATTTCAAATCTGTACTTCAGAATTTTTCTATGGATTGTAAAAATAGAAAACATTAAAAGTTAAATTAATATTACATACTTTTCTGTTGAAGTTCTCTCACTTTTAAATTTCATTGGTGCAATCTAAAGGGTCACGGCACTCATCCGAAAACTGGCCGTTTTCTGGGTGTGTGTCTGCTTCTGGTCCTAGCTCCACCTCTGGACCAATGTCTTCAATTTCATATACAATTAGACAGCACTCCAGTAATTTTGATGAAAGCAAACATGAGTTTTATTAATCCGTGCATAGTGGTACACAATAATGCATATGGCGATGTTTCGGGCTATAAATAGCCCTTCTTGAGGCCAAGCTAGTGTCCACTTGGGAGTGTCGGGGCTTGTATCTTAGGCTACGACCCATTCATCAAGCAATGTTTAGCCATTTAGGCTACTTTCACATTAGCGTTATGGAATTCCGGTATTGAGCTCCGTCATAGGGGCTCAATACCGGAATAAAACGCTTCCGTTTTGTCCCCATTCATTGTCAATGGGGACAAAACTGAACTGAAGACAAAGGAATGCTCCTGAAAGCATTCCGTTCAGTCTTCAGACCGGAGAACAAACCGCAACATGTTGCGGTTTGCTCTCCGTACTAGTTATCCGCACCTAAACGGATCCGGAATGACCCCCAATGCAAGTCAATGGGGACGGATCCGTTTGGTGTGGACACACTTGTAAACGGAACCGTCCTCCATTGACTTTCAATAGAGGTTATTCCGGATCCGTTTAAACACTAATACAACCGGATCCGGAATTACGGATCCACAAGGTTGTATTACTCAGTACGGATCCGGCGGGTGAAGGGACCCGCCGGATCCGTGCTAACGCTAGTGTGGAAGTAGCCTTACTTGTATTTATCTTAATATACCCCTATACTTTCCAGAATATATATCTATGTTTGACCATTAATTTTTATCATTAGTAATTATCTCCATTTCAAAATTCATAATGGTCCAAGGTTACTTTGTTGATCTCTCCAGAACATATTGAGCATTGTACACATTGATGGATTCTGGTTTAAAATAGTCTTATTGGTGAATAGTTTACCTTGGCTATAGCATTCTTCTTAACTATGAATATTTGTGAAGCCTCCAATGTATGAATAGTATCATTTTTATTATACTGTTATAGAACACTCTGTTACATGGATAGCTATGGAACAATATTAGAGACCTCATATCTGTAATTATAAGATGATGACAATAAGAAATGTTATGTCACAAGGTTAGTGGCAACTTTTTGTATTTTTCATCAGTCATTTTATTTGCCTGAATTGAAAATTATAGCTTGATGTAAAATAGTATTTTCAACTTGTGTCAAGGCCAAAAAATTTAGTCTAAGAAATATCTCCTTCTACCAATGTTTTAAGTAAAGGTCTAGTAGAAAGAGGATACTTTCTTAAGAATTTCATAAAACTTTAAAAAGCTAAATATTTTATTCAGCCAATATTGTGATTGCTAAGATTTGCCCGCAAGGCTTTGTATTCACACAAAGAGTTGAAGGACCATGTTTTATTTTGTTATTGTGTTTTGAGCAGGAAGAAAAATGCTCTGGAGTTTTCAGAGCTTAGTGGACCTATGGCTTTGCAACTTCATTTTCTAAAACATAATTTATAGAACTCAATTTATAGAACTCAAGAGGTTACAAAAACAACTTTTAATTAATTATAAAGTTTATTGTGTAAAACATACATTAATTATTAGCTTAACTTTCTGATGAATGTTTTGTTGTAAAAGAGTTGACCATAGGGTGTAAATATGGATTAGTCTAGTACTATAGTTATAACTCTCTAAAGAGGTACATTATGTTCATTCAGTGCATACAGGGGTTGTGCAGTGTGATAATAGGTCAATACCCTATTCAGAAATACCATATCTGGGAATTCTGGCACCCCCATTGATCAACTGTTTGAAGGGGTCATGTCATCTGGCTTGTAGTTATCAATATCATAGAATGGCACAACCCATATAATTAAATATGTATTTGTCTCTGGTATATATTATTGTTATGTATAGTTTTGTTATTTTACAGTATTTTCACAAGTGCTTGTTTTATACATGGTGCGGCCAGGCCATCTTAACACAATGGAGAGTAAATATAAGGCTGTATGAACCAGTCACTGGCTGTAGTGCTTCTGAGTGCATTAGGTATGGGGGTTACTGAGAGATCAGCTTCAGAGGAATAATTCTGATTGGGGGGTGAATGAAGAATCAGTGGATGGGATACGCTAAATTAAAAATATGTTTTTTTAGAGAGTGTCTAAAACTGTAGATGTTGTGAATAAACCTAAGTGCTTGGGGTAGGGCATTCTAGAGAACTGGTGCAGCTTAGAAGTCTTGGAGATGGGAGTCAGAGGTTTGGATTGGTGGATGTTAGACATAAGTCATTAGCTGAACAGAGAGCATGGGAAGGATAGTAGACAGAGATGATGAAGGAGATGGGATGTAGCACTGTGGAGAGCTTTGTGAGTGAGAATGAGCAGTTTAAGCCTGGCTTCTGCATTCAGAATAGATTGGAGAGGTGAGAGTCTGGTGAGGAGGAGGACAATTAATAAAGAGTTACAGTCATTGAGACCAGAGAAAGGGGTGGATTTTAGATATGTTTTTTAGGTGTCAGCACCATGAGCAGGCAAGACATTGAATATAGGGGATGAAGGAAAAATCAGTGTCAAACATATAACCTAGACAGCAGGTGTGCTGACCAGAAGTTATGATAGTGCCACACACCAAAGGGGAGATATTAGGTTTAGGTAGGTTAATGGATTGAGAAAACACCAGTAGTTCCTTTTTTGAAAGATTCAGTTCCAGATGAAGAGTGGGCATGATTTTAGAGACAGTTGGACAGTTACTGGTGTGTGATATCACTGGAAGAAGTGTATAGTTGAGTGTTGTTGGCATAGAGATGGTACTGGGAACCAAATCTGCTCATAGTCTCTCCAATAGAGGTTGCATAGGGGGAAAAGAGAACACCAAGGACTGAACCCTGAGGAACCCCGACATCCAGAAGGAGCAGGGAAGATAGAGCCAGCGAATTATAGCCTGAAAGAGTAGCCAGAGAATAAAGCAGAAAACCAAGAAAGAATAGTGTCCTTAAGGCTGATAGATTGGAGCATGGTGAGCCAGAGCCTGGAGGAGGTGTGAAAGAATAGGGTCAGTAGTGCATGTGGAAGGATGAGAAGAAAAGAGGAGCTTAGAGACTTCTTCTTCTGTAATATTGGAGAGTTGAATATGGAGAGTGAGCAAGAGGAGATGATGGTGGGAAAGTGATGACACTTAGAGGCTGGGAACTGATTTCTTGAAGGGTGTGTTTATTTTTCTGTTTGATGTAGCTGGCTAGATCTCCAGCATGGAGGTCTGTACTAGGCGTCTGCACTTTTGGACTAAGGAGGGAGTGAAAAGAGTTATTTTGGATTATTAGATTGTGTAGAAATCAGGGTGGTGAAGTAGGTCTATTTGGCGAGGTACTGGGCAGAGTTATAAGTTGTCAACATTAATTTATAATGGAAGAATTCTTGTGGTGCACAAGTTTTTCTCCTCAGGGGTTTAGTGCTTCTGGAGCAGTGGCGTACCAACAATGGCGGCAGACCACGCAGTTGCTATGGGGCTCGTGAGGATGGTGGGCCCGTCCAGGCTTAATGGCCCCACCCCTTCACTTTCTCATTTTGCAAGCCGGTCTATACAGCTGCAGCAACGAGGTTTTGTATACTTCATATGCCCACCGCTTGCACTGGTTTCCTGCCTGTAAGCCACATACAGCTGGCCAATAAGCAGGAAGATGCTCTGACGCTGTCTCTGCTTATCGACCAGCTGTATTTCAGAATCGCCACATTTAGTCTCCCGGTGCCGGCACCATTGCAGTAAAGGAAAAAGAGGCCTGTAGTTCTTCAGGAGAAAAGCTTGATAATCACCCCCCAGTGTGATGACCACGGCCATGGCTTGTGACTGCCGGCACGTTGTGGACCTCAGTAAGTAGGAGAGGCTGCAGGCCTGGTGCAGCAGTCTTCATTAGTGTAATAATCAGTCACATACACTGCTGCAATGTATAGGGGAGGGAGCTGTACACTGGGGTTTCTGGGTGGTATTATATATATATATATATATATATATATATATACCCTTTCATTGTCCTAGTACTGTTAGTACAAGCCACAAAGTCTATTAGTAATAGGACGATGAGAGGCAGAGAATGAGGTGGGGGGGGTCAGTCTCTGACCCTCAGTGCACTATTACACTAATAGTCTTTATGGATTGTACTAAATAATAGGACAATGAGAACGTTTACATATACTGTATGTATCCAAGAAAAGAAGACCACAGTATCGCAGGAGTAAGTTAAAAATATTAAACAGCTTTATTCAAAAAGGTACATCCATCACATGAAGCAATGTTTCGACAGCAAAAAATACCGTTGACCTCTTCAAAAATATGTTTTTTATGCTGAAATGTTGCATCATGTAATGGATGTACCTTTTTGAATATTTTTTACTTACCTGCGATACTGTGGCCTTCTTTTCTTGGATGTTTAACCAAGATGTTGCTCTGGTGGCCACCTGCACAATGGGAGAAGAAATTGACTGCTGACACTCAATATTTTATACTTAGGTGGGGGGCACTTTTTTTTTTGCTATGGGACCCTTGATTTCTATGTACGCCCCTGTTCTGGAGCAGCGCTGGAGGAAGCGAGGTTGAGGTGTAAGTCAGGGTTGCTTTCATTTCTGACAGATTGCTTTAGGTTCTGATGGATCTCAATACCGGAAAGAAAACACGCTGATGTGAAAGTAGCCTTCATTGATGTGTGGAATCTATGGGCTTTCTTACACAGGCCAAGGATGGAAGCAATTATCAGGAGCAAACCTTTGCATGAATGCGCGTTCCTTATAATTGTCTCATATAAATGGTACTGCTAATCACCTGATGGTCAATCATTTGTCAGTGATTGTATCTCTGTATGGGCACGAGTGATCAAATTACTGATTATTCATCCCCGTGCAACCTGGATAATTATAGCTTGTAAATACAGTTGAACGAGCTGGAAATAATCTGGAATAGGGATGGGTGAACCGAAGCAACAAAGTGGACTTCAATCCAAATTTCAGGATAAATTTGATTTGCTGTGAAGCCAAATTTCCTCGTGCTTCATGGTAATGAATCGATTTTATCTGAAATAGTGTTAAAAAAACATACCTGATGCATTTGCTTGCAACGGGCTGGCCAGCGTCATCTTACTTGAAGATTTCAGCCAAAATCCTGCGCGTGGTGATGTATGATGTCACCACGCCAGCCAGCATGATGACGTCATCTCAGGCAGTGCAAGATTTTGGGACAGACCTTAAAGCAAGATGGTGGTGGCTGGCCCATCGAGAGCAAATGGATCAGGTAAGTATTTTTATTTCTTTTTTATTTTACACACTTTAATGTATATCAGATGCCACGATCATGTATAAACGCAGCATCTGAGGGTTACAATGACGGTGATCGGTGCAATTGCCGTTCCCTGTCATTGCACCCACTACTTACAAAGAAATGTGGTTCGTGGCAAAGTAATTCATCACGAAGTGGATTTTTTTTGTAAAATTCGGTGAAGCAGCCAAATTGAATTTTACTTAACTTCACTCATCTCTAATCGGGAGCAAACCATTTATCCCAATTATTGCCCTGAGTAAATGGGCCCAAGGAATCAGACATTCTATGCCAATAGGACCCTTAGATGTTCTTTCTTTGCATCTCTGACTACTTTTATAGTTGTCCTTTTTTTATAGCACTTTAACACTTACAGTTCTTTGCAGTATATTGTTAATGTGATACCCTTTATAATATTAACTTAAAAAGATAAAAAGTACAAAAATCACAGAAAACCCAAATACAGCTGCTGCAGTCTGACCAAAATTCTTGTTTCTTCATTTCTTTTTCTTTTTTTTTCTTTTTTTTTAAGGCAATTTGAATTATCAGGAAGCTATTAAAATGTGAGTCAATGTTTACAGAAGATTAGGAAGCTGTGTTCCTTGTGATGCATCATTTGCATACAAATGAAACAAAGCACCTAAGAGAATAGTATTATTTAAAAGCACATTTTCCTGCCTTCCGGCTTGAAGGGAAGCGTATTTGAGAGAGAAATGCCCTTTTGAATATTTTGCTTGGAATAATAAAGTTTACGGTACTATAGAGTTTGCAATTGCTTCAAATGTGATAGTCAGTAGGGTGATCCAGGCAGCGATAGATACACATTCGATGAATAGTTAGTAGCGATACAAGGCAGCGGCATCTGTTTCCCTTCGCACCATCTGATATCGCTAACCTTCATGAAATGCTGTGCTGATGACAAAACATTTATTTCCCGAAATTATATTCCTGATCTAATATGAGGGTATAAATAATTCAAAAGATTCATATTATTATAGGGGAATTATATTAAGGAGATCAACCTGGGATGTGTGTAACGAGAAACATTCACCTTGCTGAAGGAATACTATTTGTGCATTTAATCTTATAATATTCCCTTCAGGGTGAGGGAGACAGCTTGCTGCACAGTGTAATGACTTCATGGCTGGTTTTAAAGATAAAAGGGAACAATAGTGTAGAGATTAGTTTTGTTTTCCAGTTCCCTGTGTTATCCAAGAGTAGATAAATATGCAATGAAGATCATGCTTTTAGGTCAGCGGCACATAAGGCTGAAAAAAAAACCCAATTATAGACGATGATGATGATAGTTATCATCTGCTTGCTATACATAGCCTACAGCTAAATTAATTGCCAATTGCAAAAATAAAATTGAGCTTTCAGTAAAGCATGTTCCTGTAAGGGACCTACGGGTTTATATTGAAGGCTATCATGTAAAAGATGAGGAACAGATCCTTGGGAATCCACAATAAGCCTAATGAGGTGTTGTTGACCTTATTGACGTAGTTGACACAACGCTCTACATGGCCATGTTTAGTACCAGAGCTCAGGTTGAGTTGTGGGTACCGAACACTAGACTCTAAAAATGCAAAAACAATATAATAAGGCTTGATTCCATTTTTCAGTACAGACTGAGGGTAATACTATGGAGTGCATACATTGCTATGGTTTATGCCTCATGGAGACCATTGGCGACAGTTGTCTCTGACGGTTACCAGATCTAGGTCCTATGCCAACATATGGACCTCACTGCGTATTAAAAATTGACCATGTGTTCAGTTTACCAAAGACAATTTTTAATATGGTCATGTGAATCTGGTCTAACTTGTAATAACTGCTGTGTTTCTAGCCTTCTTCATGCTTTGTTGTCTTCTTCCTCTACATTTGACCATTCAGCAAAAGAGGTTCATCTAGATGTTACCAGTTGTTGGGTATCCCTCACAGTCTGACACTGGAAGCACTGATTAAACAGTGTCAGACTGTGTAGGGACACACCACCAACTAGTAATAAGTAATAAAAGAGGAGTATCATAACATAAGAGTCATAAGAATAGATGCTCCTGAATTGATATTACATGGGGAATGCCTGTAATTACTAAACAAGACATGTCAGGTGAGGTGTCAGGTGATTTTTTAAATGCAGTGATCCCTACATTGAGGGTGCAAAAGTTACAGTCATGGTCAGGATCCAGTGTTTGAATTGAAAGAATGATCCCTCTACCATAACCCAGTTATAGCGGAATATAATGGAATTTTAGGACGGAATGCAAAATGGAAGCCTTTAAGAGGCATTCCTTTTTGTCTGTGCTAATAAATGTTTATGACCGTGTCCCCACAGACATGTATTAGGATGGAGCAAAACTGAAGTCCACTTAAAGAGGCTCTGTCACTCGGATCAGGCCTACCCTACAAGTCATACAGCCTGGTAGGACTGATGACACTGACAAAAATGATACCTTTATTTCCCATGTAGTAGGTCCAGTGTGGCAGAAAAAGCAACTTTTACAAAAATGAAAATGAGGAATTTCAGCACTCAGGGGTGGCCTTATGTCTTCCCAGCACTGCTTCTGCGACACCCCCATTCCTTGTCAATCCTGGCCTTCTGCACCTAACCATGCCCCCATGTCCTTTGATTCACAGTGCTAGACTGTCCGCTCTGGAACTGAGATCCCCTCCTGTGCACTCGCTTCCATGCCAGTGCATGCACACTGGATCTCTTTCTTCCTCCCTGGCTTGTGTGTATGTCTAGTGTGCACACGCCGCCATGGAAGCGAGTTATGCCATTCATTTCAGCAAGAAGAAGTATGGTTGGCAATAGTTGTCAGGAACAGGGCTATCCACCCTGTTCCTCCCCTCTTGGTGGGAGTGGGATAGTCCTATCTCCTGCAGGAGGATGAGTTTGAGTTCCGATAGAGTGGAAGAAGGAAGCACAAGCCAGAGCTCCAGCTGCCAGGGACCATATCCAGTTCTCCTTTGAGACCATTACTCCAGGAGGTTGCCAGAATCAAGAACACTGCTTCCAAGAAGCTTTAGTGTGCTTCATCAGCAGCGTGATCAGCAAAACCACAGCTTTACAGACAGGGGCGTAGCTAGAGGCTCATGGGCCCTGGTGCAAGAGTTCAACTTGGGCCCCCCTTCCATCAGTGCTTTGTGGCCAGGTGCTGCCTGAGGTAAAAATTGTAACAGCAGTCCCTTCACCATGCCTAATTCTCAACCTAACCCCTTCACTTGACCAACATGCATTTTCTATAATACTGTTGTCTTCTTACATGGCACAAGGGTCTTTGAGCCCCTCAGGATCCTGGGCCCGGTAGCGATTGCTACCTCTGCACCCCCTATAGCTATGCCCCTGTTTACAGACCCTGCTGCCGGTGAGGGAAAAGAGGTCAGACACCTGTCGCTCGTATCACACAGTACACACCAATATCCACAAGTACTATTAATTTGCCACACTACCAGCTACCACACTTCCTCATCTGGTGCCAGAAGCTGCACTTTGTACTTAATACTGTTGTATTAATACCAATAATAATGGCACAACAATTTCATAATAAAAATTAATTACTTTATTAGTACTCGTAGATAACACACACAGTATAAAAGATACACATATAAGAATGATGGCACCTAACACAATGATGGAGGGGCAGCACAATGTGGAAGTACAACAATTGCTCTAAAGTAAGGTATCAAGGCGTACCAGGTAAAGTGCAAGTGCAACACAGATACAAAATTAATACAAATGAGACATAGTATCATAGAGCCAAATAATGAGTATGAAAAGGTATATTACTAACTAGAGATGAGCGAGTAGTGAAATATTCGAAAGTTCGAAATTCGATTCGAATAGACCGCGAAATTCGACTATTCGACCGACTATCGAATCCCATTATAGTCTATGGGAAAAAAATGCTCGCCACTTGGAAATCTCAATTCGACCACTTGGAGGTCACCAAGTCCACCCTGAAACCTCAGAAAAGGATGCCAACACTGCTGGAATGCAACTGGGACAGCAGGGGAAGCATGTCTGGGTGCATATAACGCGCCCAAGTCGCACTATTACGCCACTATCACAGCCTCTCAACAATACACTCCAAAGACAATATAACCTCTCTGTAAAGTGAGACCATACAAGGAAACCTTCTTTCCTCTACATTTGCCATGGACCCCAAGCCAAACTAGACAAAAAAGAAGATGAAATCTGAACCCCTTAAAAATCACGTGGCCTATAACAACCACAGATGGCATAGGCAAAGGGGGAAAGCAAATAAGACCCCACCCCTAATTCATTGTGTGTGTGTGTGTTGAGATTGGTCAGACATGTCTTCTTTAAATGTAAAAACAACTCAAACACATGCAGAAGCCTTAAAATGCCCAAATTGTTGGCGCTTTGAGATGTCAGTGACCCGACCTGGCCAGTGTCATGTCTAGCAGGTAAAGCAGTGGGGATTGAGGGATGCGAGGACCGCAAAGGCAAGGAAGAGGCCGTGGGCTGTCCAGAGGCTCATGGAAAATTTGTGGAGCCTAAGAGGTGAGACCTGTTTAAAAATTTTGTTAGCCCAAGAGGTGAGACCTCTTGAAAATTTTGTGGAGGCCCAAAGGTGAGACCCTTTAAAATTTTGTGGAGGCCCAAGAGGTGAGACCTGTTAAAAAATTTTGTGAGAGGTGAACCTGTGAAATTTTGTGTAGGCCCAAGAGGTGAGACCTTGATAAAATTATGTGGGGAGACAAGGCCCAAGAGGTTGAGACCTGCTTAAAAATTTGTGGAGGCCCAAGAGAGTGATAAAAGAGGCCCTGAGACCTTGATAAAATTTTGTGGAGGCCCAAGAGGTGAGACCTCTAAACATATTTGTGGAGGCCAAGAGGTGAGACCTTTAAAATTTTTGGAGGCCCAAAGGTGAGACCTTGAAAAAATTTGTGGAGGCCAAGAGGTGAACCTTGATAAAATTTTGTGGAGGCCCAAGAGGTGAGACCTTTAAAATTTTGTGGAGGCCCAAGAGGTGAAATTTTTTTGTGAGGCCCAAGAGGTAGACCTTTAAAATGTGGAGCCCAAAGAGGTGAGACCTGTAAAATTTTGTGGAGGCAAGAGTGAGACCTGATAAAATTTGTGAGGCCCAAGAGGTGAGACCTGATAAAATTTTGTGGAGGCCCAAGAGGTGAGACCTCTTAAACTTTTGGGAGGGCCCAAAGTGAGACCCTTTAAAATTTTGTGGAGGCCCAAAGTGAGACCTTAATAAAATTTTGTAGGCCCCGAGGTGAGACTTTAAAATTATGTGGAGGCCAAAGAGGTGAGACCTGTTAAAATTTTGTGGAGGTCCAAGAGGTGAGACCTTGAAAAAATTTGTGGAGGCCCAAGAGGTGAGACCTTTAAAAATTTTGTGGGGCCCAAGAGTGGACCTGTTAAAAATGTGAGGCCCAAGAGGTGAGACCTTGATAAAATTTTGTGGAGCCCAAGAGGTGAGACCGCTTAAACATTTTGTGGAGGCCCAAGAGGTGAGACCTCTTAAACATTTGTGGAGGCCCAAGAGTGACCTCTTAAACATTTTGTGGAGGCCCAAGAGTGAGACCTCTTAAAAATTATGTGGAGGCCCAAGAGGTGAGACCTCTTAAACATTTTGTGGAGGGAGGGAACCAAAGAGGTGAGACGTTTAAAAAATTATGTGGAGGCCCAAGAGGTGAGACGTGTTAAAAGATTATGTGGAGCCAAGAGGTGAGACCTGTTAAACATTTTGTGGAGGCCCAAGAGGTGAGACGGTGGAGGCCCAAGAGGTGAGACGTGTTAAAAATTTGTGTGTGGTGGAGTGGAGTGGAGGGAGGTGAGACGTGTTAAAAATTATGTGGAGGCCCAGAGGTGAGACCTTGTTGATTATGTGGAGGCCCAAGAGGTGAGACCTGTTAAACATTTTGTGGTGAGCCCTTTTGTGGAGGGATATGTGAGGCCCAAGAGGTGAGACCTGTTAAAAATTATGTGGAGGCCCAAAGGTGAGATTATGTGGAGGCCCAAGAGGTGAGACTTATTACATTTATGTGGAGGCCCAAGAGGTGAGACCTCTTAAACTTTTTGTGAGCCCAAGAGGTGAGACCTGTTAAAATTATGTGGAGGCCCAAGAGGTGAGACCTGTTAAACATTTTGTGGAGGCCCAAGAGGTGACACCTGTTAAACATTTTGTGGAGGCCCAAGAGTGTGAGACCTGTTGAGACCTGTTAAACATTTTGAGGAGGACCCAGGTGAGAGGTGAGACCTGTTAAAGATTTTGTGGAGGCCCAAGAGGTGAGACCAAGAGGTGTAAAAATTTTTGTGGAGGCCCAAGAGGTGAGACCTCTTAAACGTTGATAAAATTTTGTGGGGCCCAAGAGGTGAGACCTCTTAAACATTTTGTGGAGGCCCAAGAGGTGAGACCTCTTTAAAATTTTGTGGAGGCCCAAAAGTAGAGGCGCTGTGATAAAATTTTGTGGAGGCCCAAGAGGTGAGAGGTGAGAAAATTATGTGGAGGCCCAAGAGGAGGCCTAAGAGACCAAGAGGTGAGACCTTGATAAAATTTTGTGAGAGGCCCAAGAAGGACCTTTGGAGGCCCAAGAGGTGAGTTGGAGGCCCAAGAGGTAGACCTGTTAAAAATTTTGTGGAGGCCCAGAGGTTGAGACCTTGATGAAAAATTTTGTGGAGGCCAAGAGGTGAGACCTTGATAAAAATTTTGTGAGGCCCAAGAGGTGAGACCTTGTGATAGAGGTGAGATTTTTGTGTGGAGGCCCAAGAGGTGAGACCTTGATAAAATTATGTGGAGGCCAAAGAGGTGAGAACCTGTTAAAAATTTTGTGGAGGCCCAAGAGGTGAGACTTGAGATGATAAAATTTGTGGAGGCCCAAGAGTGAGACCTTTTAAACATTTTGTGGAGCCCAAGAGGTGAGACCTCTTAAAATTTTGTGGAGCCCAAGAGGTGAGACCTTTAAATTTGTGGAGGCCCAAGAGTGAGACCTTGATAAAATTATGTGGAGGCCAAAGAGGTGAGACCTGTTAAAATTTTGTGTGGAGGTGTGAGGCCAAGAGAGTGAGACCAAGAAGGTGAGACCTTGGTTAAAATTTGTGGAGGCCCAAGAGGTGAGTCCTTGATAAAAATTTTGTGGAGGCCCAAGAGGTGAGACTGTAGACATTTTGTGGAGCCCAAGAGGTGAGACCTCTTAAACATTTTGTGGAGGCCCAAGAGGTGAGACCTCTAAAAATTTGTGGAGGCCCAAGAGGTGAACCTCTTAAACATTTGTGGAGGCCAAGAGGGGACCTCTAAACATTTTGTGGGGCCCAAGAGGTGAGACCTTTAAAAATATGTGGAGGCCCCAAGAGGTGAGACTTAAACATTTTGTGGCCCAAGAGGTGACCTGTTAAATTTTGTGGAGGCCCAAGAGGTGAACCTTTAAAAATTATGTGGAGGCCCAGAGGTGACACGTGTTAAAAATTATGTGGAGGCCCAAGAG